>CAJVPV010003943.1:0-10595 GCA_910591835.1 Acaulospora morrowiae | reverse complement strand
AATGGTTTTGGTATCCTTGATGGCACTAGTATTGAGAATTTCTTCTATGTTTTTCCCCTCTTTGATGACGAGGAAGCGTTTGGGATAGTTGGTGAGGTTGGGAATGGTAATGGTTTTGGCATAATTAGTTTTGTGGATTGTATTTGTTTTGTAGGTCAAGGTAGTAAATTTGAAGTTTACGGTTCCAGTCACTATGGATAGTTGTGTGAAGAAATTGTTTTTGGTTTGTTGAGAAAGTTGAGAGCTCCATGGTGGGAGTGGTTATGGTGTAAAGTGCGCTTGAAGGCACTTGGGAAGAAACAAAGTGTTTGTTTTAAAGGTTATTACTATAAAAGGAAATTTTTTGCCAAAAATCGATTTACGAGAAAGAGTTTTTAATTTCTAATTTTATTATTATTAAATTAAATTAGAGTTAGCATTATTTTTAATATTGTTCGAATTCCTCCTTCTTTCTTTTGCACTTTTGTTACTTCTATTTATATTACCATAACTATCTGCTATAAGATTATCACTATGACTTATAAACTATCATACTATATAAACTATTTAAACTTTTGATTACATCATCTGAGTAATTACTAAGGTATTTTCATTGTTTCGATTAGGCGTGTAATGTGAATGTCACGTCTCCAGGCCTTATCTAAGCAATTTTCTTACTAATAATATATTACTTTGACATAACTATTTATTGTATAAAATATTGAATTAAAATATAATCTGTTTATCATAAAATTTTATTAATAAATTTGTAATAAAATTTTAGTTTAAATTTTTTATCTAATAAAAAATAGTAATTAGTTAATCGGATTTTGATAACTTTATTGTTTTAGATATATTATATATTTTAGAATCAGAAACAAGCTAGTATTATAAAAAATTTTTTTATTAATAAAATCTTTAACTTAAAATTAATTTAATATGAAATTCTAACTTAATAGTTACATATATACTAACTATATATTTTTTAATAAATTATTGTATAAAAAAATATTATATTATTTAATTATAATAAAAATTTTTTACAAGTGATTTATTACTTTAGTAAGCCACTGTATATACAATAAACTAGTATTAACTTAAATAATATTTAATATAATGACAGAATTAATATTTAATTAATAAAGTCTTGTATCTTATATTTATTTATAATAAAAAAATAATTCAAATAATTTTTATTATTTAATTATTAACTTCTTTTCAAAAACTATAAAATAAACAAAACTGTTTAAATTTAATTTTAAAAATTGCTATACAATTACAAAAAACCTTATAAAAATATAAAAAATAATTTAAAACAAACTATTTAATTCTTACAAATATATTATATCTTTTACAAACCATAAACCTATATTTATATAACAATATTACAATTATTTTTAATTTATCTTATATATTCTAATTAATTATTTCAATTTAATTTTTTCTTCTAGTTACAAACATATTTTAAAAATTAATTATTTTTATAAAACTTTTAATATTAAATTTAAAAAAAATCCTATTGACTTTTCAATCATAAATTTCAATATCTTTTTTATATATTTAAATTTCATAATTTAATATCTATACTTTTAAATATTTTTTAATTTGCTATAAATAACTCTAATTTTAAAATTATTTCATGCAATCTTTTTATTAAATATTATTTATATATTATTAAATCTTTATTCAAAATATAACTTATTAAAAAAAACTATTAATTATATTTAAATCTATCTCATTAATAACAATATATTAAAAAAATCATATTATTAGTATATCAAATTATTAAAAAAGCAATTAATAATTCTTTTTCACTCATTTTACAATATTCTAATAATATTTAAAACTCAATATCAATAATTATTGGCCTAATCTTTTATAAATCATAATACAAAAAAAAACATATTTCAATTTTCAAACATATTCAATCTTTAACAAACTTTTTAAATTAATATATAACAATATATAAAAATCCAGAAATAAAGATATAATTTTTCAGGAAAAAATTTTTGAAATTATGTTGTAACAAAAAAACACTAAAAATAATAATATTCAATTCAACAAAAAAATATCTATTATCACAACACCAACAAATAAAACCAATAATAATCTAATTCAATTGTATTTTACTAATTGAAAATTTATTTTTAATAGATCTAAATAAAAAACTAAATTAATAGAAAAATATTGATTTTCTAATTTTGTAAATAGTTACTTTTATAATTTTTTCAAATTAAGATTTTTATAGACATATTTACTTATTAGCAGGTCAATGTTTATAACAACATATTTCAATATATCACTATTGTTGTAAATTTTATACTAAGTTACTTTTATAAAAATTAAATCAACAATTACAGTACTAAAAGATCACATATTAAGATAAAATAAAAAATAAATTAATTGAAAAGTTTTTTATCTAAATTATCATTTAAAATAATACTATTTTGTCAAAAAAAATCATTATTACTCATATTACTTTTTTAATATTATTAAAAGAAAATTAAAAAATCAACTTAGTAATTAATATAGCTAGAAGTTAGAAATACCAATGATCAAAAAAGTATTCTTAATAATTTCTATAATATTTAAAACGTTTAATTGCTTGTCTAAGAAACAAAGCTCAAGAAATTTAGGAATATTATATTTATCATTTGTTTTTTCAGTTAAATAAAAATTACTTGTTAATACAATTCAACTTACTATATTAAATATGTCTAACTCATGATGGTACAATAAATTACCCATCTTGCTATATTTTCTTTCATTTCTAAAAGAATGACAATTATTTGAATTTACAATAAGCACATAATTGTTTTTTTACTTTTTATTTTTTTGAGAGTTAATAGTCCTAGCTTTGCTTATAATAAACTCTGAAAAAAAATTGGCATAACTGCTGGATTGCGCAATAAATAAATAATGATTACGTGTGTCATATAATAAATCAAACCCATAATCGTGATTGGTAAAAAAGTACAATCACTTTTGACTACTATAGAATTTATTTAGCCAATAGTTTGCTTTTTCATTATCCTTCACGGTTCCTATTCCATTGTGAATAAAATACTCCAAGATTAATTTGTGCACTAGTATTTCCACCTTCAGCAGATTTTAGGTACCACTGAAACGCTTTCTCGAGGTCTACCATAGTTCCAGATCCTAATTGATAGGATAACCCAAGACAACATTGTCCAATTGTATGTCCATTTTCGGCAGATTTCAGGTACCATTGAAATGATTTTTTGTAATTGCTAGTAGTCCCAACTCCATATTTATAACAATATCCAAGACTAGACTGTCCTGAAGGGTTTCCCCCTTTAGCAGACTTCTGATACCATTGAAACGCCTTCTTTTTGTCTTTAGAAGTTCCAATCCCATACATATAAAGGAACCCAAGACTATCTTGTCCATTGGTATCTCCACCTTCTGCAGATTTCAAATGCCATTGAAAAGCTTTCTCTTCATTTTTAATAGTTCCGATTCCATAACAATAAAAAAATCCGAGAGTTAAAGCATTTTCAGGTATTTCCTGGCAATCAATTAATAAATTAAAAATATGGGCTGCGGTCGTGTGATTATTTTCGATAAACGTGTTAATACAAGTAGTCATTTTCTGATGAGTAATAAGCCCTTTACTTATGTTATTGGAAATAAGTTGATATATTTCATTTAAAGTGTTGAGTTCTAGTTCTATTTCTTTGACAAATTCGCTATTTATTAAAAAATCATTAATACTATTTGTATTTTTGGTTTCGTGAAACTGAAGTGTCCCAGGAGTTTTCATTGCAACTGATTTGGCTTTCGTATGTAAAGATTCGAGCAATTCTTGAACCTGAATAATTTCTGGCCTGTTGTTTGGATTTTCATCCCAACAGGCTAATAAAAGTTTAAAAATAATTAGTTCATCTAAAAAAAGACTAATTATTAACGTAGTACAGATAAGTAATTTTTTTCTTTATAATCTAACCTTCATAAATATCGATATATCCTTGAGGCGTACTTATCATGCTTGTTTCTCTAAGGCCCTCCAAAATTTGATAAATTAATGATATTTTGTATCCATTCGAACTAAAAGGTGGATATCCACTTGTAAGCTCCCATAGTAAAACTCCTAAACTATAAACATCTGACTTTTTGGTTTTTTTGTAATAGGCACCTTTATCTATTTTTTTAAAACTCTGTGGATCAATATATGGTACAATTTCGACAGATACGCTGTCAGTTTGTGTGCTCGATGCTTCTCTTAATTTCTTAGACAGTCCAAAATCGGCAAGTTTTATATTACCGCAATGGATGAAAATATTCCCTGGATGCTAAAAATAAACATAATAAACATATAAATAATAGAAATACGGTATAATAGAAATGCATTTATACAGTATATAATCTAATTACCAAATCCGTATGAATAATATCTCTTTCGTGTAAATACTTGATCGCACTTGTAACCTGCTTTGCCATGCGCAGCTTATCTCCCCAATTTAATAAAGCAAAATTTTCTTGAAGGTATAGCCGCAATGTTTCTTCTGCAAATTCGATAACCATAAGATATTCGGTTTTTTGTGGATCTGTATAATTGTATATACAGTACCGTATCAGTTAGGCAAACGCATTCAAAATCATTGTAGCATATTACCTTTCTTAGAAATCCCATAAAATTGTATTATGTTATCAAAGTCAACGTCTTGATGCAACTTAAGCTATTAAGTAATAAATAAATTTTACTTTTAGGCATCATCAAATAACTACTATAATTAATACACATAATAAAACAAATACCTCTTTAATGAAGACATTTGCTGACTCTTCGTCAAAAACTTTAACTCTTTTAATAGCTACTATTTTCCCAATGCTTTTTGAAAAAGCTTTATATACTTTTCCAAAGTCACCTCTTACCATCGTTTCAATATCCCTGAATTCGCTATATTTAAAACTCCTTAACATCAGCTCATTTATAGAGCTTTCGAGTCCTTCAATCCATCCATTTTTCGATTGCAAACTTTTAGATTGATACATTTTAAAATAATTTATAATACTGTATTCAAAATTAAAATATGTAACTAGTGTCTAAAATATTTATACCATGCATTTGTCGCACAGAAGTCCATAAAGTTCAAAGTGCAAAAGTTGTATGATGTTGTACACTGCATATATGCTAAAGATCATTTTATTGGTTGGCTACCAGCTTTGGATCATGTGAACCTACATCATTATCATCGTATTCTATCTACTGTAATAAATTCCTATCCTATCTATCGGATCCAGCAGGCCTTTTTTTCTGGTAACACAATGATTCACCCAACCATATTTTTTCCCAAGATAATTGTCTGAAGCAAAGCGTAGGACCATATACTTCTACGTCAAATGGATGCAATGTCTGTCTGTCCCGCCTGATCGATGAATGATATTTTGTAGACGTGATTTATATTACGGTTATTCTTAATAATAATAATAATAATAATAATAATGATTAATTAATCGGAAGTGATTTTTTAATTATTCTCAATTAATGAATCGGAGGTGAATTTTTAATTAGTCGGAAATCAAACAAATATATATATGAATCAAGGGTGTTGCTATTTCAATGGGAAAATTAGTTAGATACCTTTTTCTCCAAAAATTTATCGAAAAATTTATTATTGATTAATGATAATGATAAAGGTTACTCAAGCATTAGAAGTTATTGAGGTTGTTCTCAAGCATCTCCTTCAATGTAATTGGCTAGTGATCGAAATGATGCTCAAACGTTACAATCAATTGAATAAAGATTGCAATTGACGCTTGAGCTATCTCTTTTCTTTCTTCAATTATTTACTATTATGGCTCCAAGAAAAAAAAAGGCGATTACCCAATTACCTAAAACTTTGGCATCCAAAACTTCAACACCAAACACTTTGATTAATAAAACCTCATTTCCAGTTACTTATTCTCTTAGTAACTTATCATCACAACAACAACCATATTCGGTGGCTACACGATCATTACAACAACCATATTCGGCAACACAATTTTATATGGATCCTTTAATGTTAAATAAAACAACATCAAATGAAACAGTAAATAATTTATATTATTTTAATAAAACATATGCATGATATATAAAAAAATTATTATTATTATTTTAGATTTCATTTTCGCAACCCTTATTTACTACTAGTCAAAATCAAGAAAATTTATTGCCATTCGGTCCTGTAGATATTGAATCTAATATTTCTTCAACCGTTACTTCTGGCAAATTATCAAATCAATGGACTTCATCTGAAACACGGTTACTTATTGAAGAAGTAGAAAAACAGCAACAGGCATTACAACAAGCAAAAGATCCAAAAGAAAAAGGTCAAATTTGGAATAAAGTTATTGCTAATGTGCAATCTTCTGAAATTGCAAGCTTAGTTTTAAAAGAACGTACAAAAGCATCAATTCAACAAAAGTGGGATTCACTTTTTCAAAAATATCGTGATATCAAAGATAAGATTGCAAGTACCGATGAAGAAGCTATTCAAAATAATTGGGAATTCTTTGATTATATGGATGAATATTTAAAAAAAGATCCAAGCGTTACTGCACCAATTACAAGTGACTCAATCTATGGAATTAAACGAAGAAGTATTGAGGATCACGAAGAAAATGAGGTAAAAATGTATTTATTTATTTATTTATTTATAACTAATTTAATATTTATAATTTATAGAAAGATATTAAAAAACGAAAAAATGTATATACTAAAGAAGAAAAGATGACTGAATTCCGTACTTTGATTAAAGAACAAACTGAAACTATTACAAAAATGATAAAAGATCAATATAATTATACTTCGGAAATGCAACAAAAACAACACGAAGAACAAATGGATCTTTTTAAACAATTCTTATTAAAATTCTAAATAATAATTAGAATTATAAATAAAGCAATTATTATGTAAATTTAAATATATGTATACAACATAATAAATAAATTTATTGCAAATTTATAAGAATATCTGCTAAATATTCTCTTTTTTGTTTACCAGCCATTTCTTCTTGTATTTCACTTATTGTTTCGAATTCAATCTCCTCATCTATTTCATTATCTAAACTAATATCTTCTAAAGGTAATTCGTCGTCCATATCAATACAAATATTATGTAAAATACAACATACATGAATTATTTTTATGATTCTTTCTATATTATTACAGTAAATTTCTTTTAGTAAAATTCTCCATCTTCCTTTCAAATATCCAAATGCTCGTTCTATAATCATTCGCATTGATAAAAGAATTTTATTAAAATGTCGTTCATGATGTGTTAACATATAATAATCAGGATATGCTTTCATTAAATATGTTCATAAAGGATATGCTGCATCTGCAATAATATGTATACCACCTGGAACCCATTGTTCTGGATGCAAAGAAATTTCTCGATAAAGAGAAGAATGATAAAATACATGAGCATCATATACACTTCCTATAATAAAAACTAATAAATAAATATATTTTATTTTAAAAAACCAATAATTACTAACCTGCTTCTCCAACATGTATATAAATAAAACGTCCTTGATGATCAACAACTCCAAGAAGATTAATCGAATGAAAGCTTTTACAATTTATATAACGTGAACCATTTTTAGAAGGTGCACGAATAGGTATATGAGATTCATCCATTGCATCAATAACATTGGACAATTTGTGATTTCCAAATTCAGTTTTTCCATATTCAAATCCTTGTATTATTGTCGCTAATCGTGATCCTTGTGGCCATGAAATTCGTTCTTGTTCTAAATCTAGTAATGCTCTCAGAAATCGGTCGGTAAAATGGCTTACAGATCCTTGACTTACTCCAAGTGTTTGTTATAATACCCGTATTCCCACACCATTTGCTAATCGCCATAATACAATTGCAATTTGTTTCCATACAGGTGTTGCATTAATGGCATCTGATATAAAAGCTGAATGTGTCTCTAAACGAGAAACAATAGCATAAAAAGTAACCCGAGTAATACGAAAATGTCACCGAAAAGAATTATAACCCTCTCCATCTATTAGATACAGAAAAATATTTGTCCAAAACCCTCCAGTTTTAGGTCTTCGCTGAATTTGTATTCTTGTATTAGATGGAAAAAAATAAAGGGAGTAGTTATATTCGTTGTAATGTAATTAAAAACTAGAAGGTAATATATATTTATTCTTTGTGTATTAATTTCTGAACGTTTTTTACTTGATATAAAAGTTTTTAACATAAAAAATAATATAATTATTTTTTGAAAGTAATGGCGATTTTGTTGAAGCTCTATATTAAAAAAAATAAAGCTTAAAGCTTGAACAATCTTTTTGATTACTCCATCGATTATAAAATTTGACCAATTAGCGTAACTCTATGAAAAAAATTGGTAATTATAGCTCCAAGTTTTTTTGATCTAAATGATATTTACGATCAATTTTTTTATCCAATTAAATTATTTAAAAAATTCATTGAGTAAAGTGTTTGAGAACAGCTTAAGTTATAAAAAAAAATGAATTCTTAACAAATTGTGACTGATCTAGAAAATTGCTATTTTATTTTTTAGAGTATGCTCAAGCATTTGATTCTCTTAATATCATCATTAATTATCATCACAATCTTTATTACATGAATCAATTGATCGAGATACTTGAGAACAATCTTAGTTACGTTCTTGTTATTTTACTATAAAACATTTAATTTATTTATTTAATGCAATTTCAATAATTCACGTGTCTTAAATATTTCCTTGTTATTTTTTTATTTTTTTTTAATAAATTTGTTTATATAATGCATAAAAGGAGTCTTAATCAAAATACCAATTCAATTAGAAAACAAAAAAGTAGGGAGAATGAAACTCCCAAACAACGTGTTACTAATCATATGGGTAATTATTATTGAAGGCATCAAAAATGCTAGATAAGATTTTTTCAGACCCAACTTTTAGACAATACATATATAGTATAAATTTCAGGATTCTATCAGAAAATTTCCAGTCCACCTTCGAAAATAATTACCCATATTAATAAACAAAAACAAAGAGATGTGGAAACTCTACACGAATATGAAGCACATCTTAATAACATTTGTGAAAATATGAAAGTAAAAAGGGTCTTGAAAACAATTGAGCAATGCAAAATTCATTTTGTTAGCAAAAGTAACAACAAAGACAATGCATCTTAGATGTTGCCGATGAACATCTGAATTATTATAATGAAACGCCAAAACATCTGAATCTTTAGGATGAATCATTTCTTAGCAATTTTCAACATCTTTCCAAATCTGACCATATGCTTCTGCAAAAATTTCATATTGAAATAAATCCCATGTGCAATGAACATTTCCCTTCAATTAACTTTATTTCTTCCTCAGGAATTTGTTATCATTGTCTTAGTGATAAAGAGCTGATGAAAAAGTTCTCCAAGGACAATAACATTAATAAATCTTGAATTATATAATTGGATATAAATTACTTAATAAATATCATGCACTACTGATATCTTTGCACCTGAAAAAAAAATTCATATTTTAATATATTGAAACCTTTAGTTCTTCTCTTAACAAACTTCAAAATTACTGAAAAAAATAATTAATCCTAAATAATTTAATTAATTCAATATATGTTTTGTTTAAAACAATATTAAATAAATTAATATAAATAATTCAAAATTATTGATTTAATTAATTTCATAACTCTGCTTTGATATTAGAATCAAAAATAACAATATATAAAATTAAATTTCAAAGGAAAAATAATAAAAAATATAAAAGAAAATATGAAATAATAATAATTTTATTAAAAGAATTAAAAGAAATTTCCAAATTTAAAGTTTATAATTATGAATTTGGTTGTTTACAGTTGTTTTTTTTTCAAAGTTGAAGAAAAATACAATTTTTTTATAATATTTTAATCAATTGCAAATCACTTCTAATCTAATTATTTATGTGTAGTTTATGTATTTACACAAAAAATTAACTAAAAAATTATTTGTTATACTTTGAATAATTATTAAAAAAATTCTTATTTATAAAAAAAAAATAAAATAACTCAAATATTCTTAAAACAATTGTTTTGAGATCTTAACAAAAATTGTTTCTCTAGTCTTTTTGCCATAGATAGAAACTTGAAAATTATATTTTTAAGCTATAGCACTTTGAATTTGCTATACTATTTAAAATTATATTTATATTTTAAGAATTTTTGAAAAAATAATAAAATACTACATAGATAATACATGTAAAAATAATAAATTATAACAAATTGTAGTAATATATATACTGTATATTAATTAATAAAATAATTCAAAATTCAAAAAGTTTTCATCAATATTATTAAAGCAGAAATAAAAAGATATATACTTATATAATTGTTATTTAAATATCCAAACCATAATAAATAGTTTGTTTATATTCAAATTCCAAACTTTAACCCAATTAAGAAATAAACAATTTAATAATTAATCTTTATATTTATTAATATTGATAAATAAACTATTATATATTATATATATTTAAATAAAAAAAAAAACTTTTTCCTAAATCAAGTCTCTCCAGGTGGCACATGCCATATGGACGTGCCCAATCTGCAACCCACATCACTTCAGAGAATGCTGGCTAACACTGACCGCACAAA
>CAJVPV010003942.1:0-10597 GCA_910591835.1 Acaulospora morrowiae | reverse complement strand
TTTTGAGGAAAGACAGATGGTAGAATATTTCCCTTATCATCTGTTGTAAAAAATACATCTTGACCAATTCGGATCACCGGTAGTCGTGAAACTTGATTGTATACGGAACCAGCTGTGAATGTACGAGTGTTGATCCTAAATTTGAATAAGAAGTTTTATGTTTATATTAGTCGGGAAAATAAGCCGATTAAGTTACCTATAGATGCTTTACCTTTTTGAAATCATAACTAGCGCTGTAAAAATCAAACCAAATTAACAAATGCGCTGGCAATTAAATGTTCTATTTTTTTTTAAAAAAAAATGCTTACGAATTGTAATTCCGTGAACCATAATGGAGCTAAACACCAAGAAAAACACGACTTTAAAGAATTTTTTAGTTCAAAAGTAAATATATAAAATAAAGAATTTTTTGGTTAAAAAATAAATAATTAATTAATATATATAATAAAAAATTTTATAATGAACCGATAAATACCTGGAAGAACAATATTACTAAGGGCTTTGTGTGAATCACCGCTATCTAATTCAAGTTTGGCAAGAGTCGAGCAGTATATCGCGCCTTTAATCACCACAAGAAAAAATAATTCAAGATAAACAACTATATATAATTATTTCAAAAGAAATATGAAGATCAATGATAATATTTACCAACACCGATGGGTCCTGAAGATGTGTGATGTAAATAAATAGTTAAGATGAAATAATGAAATTTGTTTATATTCCGAAATGAACACATCTGATACTTACCGAACCATCCAGTGAATAATACTTTGTTTTTTTATATGAAGAAAATGATTAGATATGTGAGAAATAAAGAAATTGTCTTATTTCCAATATCGGCTTCAAAAATTCAACAAATGCCACCAGTCTTTTCTTTTACCACACCCCTCATTCATTACTCACCTTCACGATAAGTCTTAACAGCTGGTATTAAATTCATCTTCGAAAGCACAAATACCGCTGGCATCCTTCTAAACACCAATATTATTATCGAAAGTATCAATAATCTCCACCATACAATGACATCAACGAATGATTTCCATGGAATTAAAGACCCTATGAGCGCAAATACAGCCAGGTTGAGCAGCATGTCGATAACTTCTTGTAGGTGAGCTTCTTCGGTCTCTCTCCGAAACCAATCGCTGTGAAATGAATGTAAAAAGGTGAGAACAGAAAGTAAAGACAAAAATTAAAATAACATGTAATACTTACTCCCAAGTAAAAGAGGTTCCAGCTATGAAACATGCCAGTAAATCGCTACCGCCAACAATCGACACAAACCCCGTTAGAAACAACTGTATCAAATAGAAGAAAGCGTGCGATTCACGTTGAGCCATTCAGTTAAATATTGCTTACGCGTGATGAATTTACTTACGGCTAACGCTATGGCAAATACTAAAAAGGATTCTTTGTCTATTAATCGGCTATAGTAATTTTAAGTTAATTAATCATGTTATTCGGAGGATTTCGAATGATAACTCTTGGAAATGTAATAAGCGTACTTTTTTTCCGACAGATACAACAATTTTCGTGCGATATATCCCTATAATGAAAGGTCAGATTTAAATAAATACATTATTTGACTGGTAAAACATGAATAATCCTTACTGTAAAAATTCCAATAACAATAGACAATCCAATTTTATATAGAATTGGAATCAGAATCCATTGTCCAATCGCCTGACCAAAGGGTAGATCCATAAGATATATTGAAAGGTACAAAAACTGTTCCGCCATTCCTTTTGTAATGTAGTGCAAATCAGCATTATATAAGGACTTATATTTAATTATTAGTTTGAAATTACCATCGGTTACACCACTATGTAAGTTTTCGAAAATACATTTTAGTAACAAGTTTGAATTATCTGATTAGAAAAAGTAACCATAAAATGAGGTCCACTAGTACCTTTCGGCAGAAAGTAAATTTCGAATATGTGGAGGAACGTGTTTCTGCATTAAATAATTGCAAATGCATAAATTTAGGATGTAATGAAGAGTCTACAATTTAAGGAAACCAGGGTAAAAAGGTCTTTATAGAATCTTACCTCTGCGAACTTCCCTTTGACTACGGAATTAGCCAAGATCTAGATCCATTATAAGATTTTGATGTGTTAGATTTGTCACAACAGTAAATATATTATTTGAAACATTAAGATTGTACACTCACGGGATCAGTAGAAGTTACACATGAAGCCAGAACCAGTGATTCGGCCTTGGATAATACAATTGTAAAAATCACTGCAACTTATGATAAAAAGCATTAAACAAGATAATGAAATTGACTCAACTTACAAACGTGATGGAAGGTATAAACAGATAAATTACTAATCCGCTTGTGAGCCACATGCAACTCATTACGGGTATTAAGAGAACTGCTAAAGATTTCTTTTCTTTTACTAGATAAGCTCTTAAGTTTTATGAAAGAAAATAGCAGTTAATTATAATTAAAAAATATCATAAATCAACAGGCAGGAAATGTGCTTACTTAGGCAACGTCACACCGGAGAACATGACCTACAATAAAAAAAAAAAATAATGATGAGAAAAATAATGAGAAAATTAAAATATGTTCGATAAATAACATGCCTGAATAGCGATAACTATCCGAGTAAATCCATGTATAAGTTCGTCTGTTGACCCCCATAGTGTCGGATCAAGTGTTTTTAACACTTTTGGGCCCAAAATAATTCCCACTAGCGTCGATATCACTAAATAAAAAGCGAGTTTATATATGCTTCGCGTATTGACAATTTATATTACAATAGTTGTCACGTGACTTACGTGCTTCAGATACACGTAGTCGTTCTTTGACAAAATACGAAACTAATCCAAAACATAATATAAATCCACCAAGTTGTGTTGCAATCTTCGATACTTCTTCGATATACATATTATAAATGGCGTGAGAATTTTAACGAGAACTTTCCAAAAAGACAATTCCTAATTCGATTTGAGATCATATAATAACTTGTGTTGTTTACGTAATCTAAAGTGATAGTAAAACGAGAATAACAACAACGCTTTCAAGTGAGTTAAAAACCGAACCATTTTTTGCACTATATATATAAAATCATGCGAAGAACTTATGCAAACATCTTCATTATGACAAAATGTTTAACTGCATGCTTTGATTGTAAATGGCTGATGCTTTCCATATTTAAACAATTATATTGTGTCAAATATTTAATTACGGAAATTACGGAATATCAAAGGATTGCCTATAACTTCATTAGATTGCACGTCCATGCGCAAATGTCAACTCTACTAGACTTTTCCAGATTAAGCTCCATTTAGTATCCGGTAACGGCAAAGATCCTACCAAGAAACATCAACGATGTAATAGGTTATAATATAAATATAGCTGAAAGGGATGTTATTGAACATCGCCAAGTTTGAAATATGATCCGACCTTTTCGAACGATTCATTTCTGGTTTCGGTTCTATCAGTTCTGATTTGCTTTATCTCTTAAACACAATAGTTCATTGATATGTTATCTTTTTCCTATATGGAGTCGGGCAGGCGGCCGATTTCGAAAGCAACTATTTCCGAAACTCCCCTAGATGCATCATGAATTTGATAAATATAAATTGCGCAAAAAAGAAGCCCTATTAAGTTTCAAATAGAGTAGTCTTAAAATTTGCAATTAATTAAAAAACGATGTGATTATTTTATTTAGAAAAGTCTGTTGTATTCTGTTTTCTACTATAATAAGACTAATTATAATCTTAAAGATAAATGTTTTCGGTAATCAACTTATTCAGTAATGGTCCGGGCTCTGCTCCGGGATTATGCTTATCTACATTATTTAGTTTATAATTATTGTACATCAATTATTTTAAGTTATTTATATAATTTTAATAAATTTAGTATAAGAAATTATTATTAGTAAATGCATCACTCCTAAATATACGCACTTATTTTTTTAAAAAATTCATGGTCAAGCCTAATTTCAAATACATAAAACATTTATAAATTATCTTTCAAAACATATATTCTCTTTAAATACGTATATATTTTTAAAATTTTTCATTTATATTTAAAAAAGATTAATAAATTATTTCAAATTATTCTAAATTGTTATATTATAACACATTAAATTATTATATTATTATAACAAATTACAATTACAATAAATTATATATTGTATATCATATTATACTGTTATAAAATAAAAAAAACTATATATAATTTATATATGATTTTATTAAAATTTTTATTTTTTTAATTTGTTTTTTTGTTAATTTTAAATATATATAGTCCTAATAAAAAAAAACCGAAATTAGATTCTTGTATATTTTTATTATTAATTTAATGAAAAGTTAATAAAATAAAATAAAATTTTGTATATATATATTTGAAAATATAAAGAATAAACTTACTTAGAAAATTTTTTAAAAAATGTTATTTTAAATCAATTATAAAAAATATATAATAAAATTTTTTTTCAATTAATTTAATATATGAATTTATTAAATAAAGATATATAAAATTATAAAAAAATTTTTTTTAGAATTTTTTATTAATTAAAAATTTTTTAAATTATTTAAATTATTTAAATTTTTGTTAAAAAATTATAATTTTATAGTAAAGTACACTTTGACTTTAATGAATGTTATTTGTTCTTGTCTTTCTTTAATGATTCTTTTAATCAGAGTTTTTGTTATCCAATTTGTACTTTTATATATTTGGCAGCTTTCTTTGTCTTCTTTTTAAATCCTTTGAATGATTATCTGACTGTCTGTATATACATATTTTGACTTCTGTTTGTGCTGGAATTGTGACCAGTATGGTTAGAATTGCCATCAATTCTGCTCTCATTGATGATAGAAAATGTTCTGTATGTCCTGAGTATGTAATTTTCTTTCCTGTTTCTTAATTAGTTATATGCTATTCCACTCCTATCTTGATTCGGTTGGTTACTTTCTGAATTATTGAGCTGTCTGTATATGCTTTTATTCTTTTCCAGCTTTCTATTTGTTCAATTATTTTGACTAGTTCTTTTTTGTTTAGGCTGCTGGTTTGTATATATTTTGTGATTTTGTTTTCTATTTCTATTTGTTTTCTACTAATTATAACATTAATTTTGGTTTGTGTTTTGTTCTTCAAATTTTGTATATTGTATATCATTGTACTTAATGATGTTTATATTCTGTCCAGGTGTTCTAAGATTTGACTATAGAGCTTTGTACTATATGCAGTTTTAGTTACTGAAATAATTATTGCCTAGTCTATTTTGATTTCTTTGATACACACCTTTCTTGTGTTGTCTCTATGGTTATACTCTTGATACTTGTCTTTAGGCAAGTCTCCTTCTATTTGTCGCATGTATTGTACTTGCACATTGTTGTCTGTTATTCTTCCAATATGTATTTGTTGATTAATCATATATGCCAAGTATCTTTGCTTTTGAATATTGTAGCTTTTTACTGCTTCTAGCTGAAAGATTGGATTGGGTCTTGTTAGGTTCATCAATATGATTGTGTACCTGTTTTCTAATATATCTAGTTGGCTGTATTTTTTTCTAATCTTGGTAAACTATCTTGGCTATTTGTCAATCAGTTTATATTCTGTAGCAGCTCTGATTTGTTTCCAGTTAAGCATATGTGTTTATTGGACATTAATAATTTGTTCAATAAACATCAAATTGTGCTTTCTAATGTTTTTGATATTTTCCTTGCTCCATGTTTGCCCCATAATATCTTTAATCATATGCAGTCCTATATTATCATACATTTGTATTGGGCTATGGTTTTAGTTTTGTTCTACCATGATATCTTCCTCTTTGAGCATCTGTAGGATTTGGCTTATTAGACATTTCTTGGATTTGTCAATTATCATTTCTGACTGAAGTATGTATTTTGATGTTCATGTTTGATTTTGTAGGTGCTACAGTTTTCTTCTGGTTAGTGTCCTATACAGATTGTTTTTATTTAGGTTTGTTACCCAGTTTTTGATATATAATATAAATTGTCTGTCTTTTATACAGAATAGTTTGGATCCTGTATAAACATATATGCTGTTATTTGGGATAGTACTTGAGACTCCAATTTTGTATTTGAATGCTTATCTAATTTGACTGTCCAAGATGTTGATCTCTAGATTTGAGAGAAATGTGTCTTGTAGCATATATTTTATAACTGGCATAATGACCTTATTCAGAATATATCTGCACTGTTTGTTTGTAATTATAGCTCTTTTCAAGATTTGTATTGTTGTTTTTATCTTTTGTCTAATCAGTTTGTACTAATACTTTTTGCTATCTGTTATTGGGATCCATATCCCAAGAATTCTTATGGCTTGTTTAGATTCCATCAGTTTTATTATTTGATTTTGGAATTGAAGGTCTTCTGTATCTTTATTATTTATTATAAGAAGTACTGCTTTTTCTGGATTGATTCTGAGATTAGCCAGCTTTGCAAATTTTTTTATGGTTTTGATAATTTTGTTGATGTGCTCTCAATAACTTGCTAGCCAGATTGTGTCATTCATATGTTATTAATGAGATTCTATGTTCTTGTTTCCTCTATATACTTGGATTGTTTGTGGGTTTTTGTACTGAAAACCTGTATCCTATATTTCCTTTTTCTACTCTGCTGATTAGTAGATCATAGTTAATATGCCATAGCAAAGGTGAGATTATATCTCCTTGGTCTATATCTTGTACTGGTTTAAAACTGTCTATAAGACCATAATATGTGATGACTTTTCTTTTTCTATTGTTAGTTAGATTTTCTAGGATTTTGTTAATGGTTGTTGGAATTTTGATTCTCTATAGAGCCTTGCTTAGAAGCTTTGAGTTTATTGAATTGTAGGCTTTGCTAATATCCTGGTTTAGGATCCAGCATTCCTTGTCCAGCTCTCTCGTCTCCTTCAATACATTGTTAAAAATGCGGATTGGTTCTTGTATGCCTTCTTTTGGAAGTTCTGCCCAGTTGAGTAGTGAGAGGATTTCGTGTTTTATTAGTATGTTACTTATTTTGTTGATAATTTTGGGGAATATTTTTTGAATTATTTCTAACAATGCAATTGGTCTTATACAATTTAGATTATATTGTCAATCTGTTCTCTTGAGGATTAGGTAGATATTGATTTTGTTCCACTGCTTTGAGATTCTGTCAATTTCAAGATTCTATTGAAAGTTAACGTAATTCTCTTGATTCCTTTACTATCAATATGTTTTAGTATGGCATAGTTGAGCTTGGATTTTCCAGGAGCTGACTCTGCTTTTGTTTTGATAATGGTAGCTTTGACTTTATCTGTTAATATTAGTTATGTTATTGGACTATACCATGTTGCATTAATGTTTGATTATAGTATATATTCTTTTTCCTATTTGCTTTAGATTTTTTTGTCCAGATCTCTGGTTTTTATTGTGGAGTTTGAAAAATGTGATATTACTTTCTTTTTAATTTCTTGTGAATCTGTAATGACATTCATATCTAATGTTTTGATTATTAGTTTGTTCATTGTGATGCATATTCTTTGTTCACCCAGGATTGTATTGATCATTTTTTTGGAATCATATTTCATTCAGGACATTCTTTTCTCTATTCGTTGTTTGATAATAGCTCTGTTTTTTTTTTGGTTTTCTTTTTTTTTATTGCAAATAAGTATAATATGTGCGATTTTTATTAAACTTGTATTTATAATCAGTACATAAACAATCTTTACATTGAGTAAATTAATTGTAGCCTATTGAAACAACTTAGTAGAACCAATTTACACTATGTAAGTGGATTAGACACTACTAATACTAAATGGCTTGTGCTTATTCAGAACAATAATGTTGATATGGAGGAGAATATGAGTTTGTTAGTATTTAAATAATTAACTTCTAATATGTTGATAATGGTTGGGAATACACTGTTAGTGTTTTTTGCCTGGGATTGAGTATTTGTTACCTTTATTTTCTTCCAAGCTATTCCAGCAGAGGGTGAGGTGGTTGTGGTTTCAGATTTTTGTTTTCATATCTTGTAGAGAATTTTTAGTGATTTATTTGAAATATGATCTTTGTTTTTGGTGATGGTTTCAAAAGGGGGTTGGTAAATCCCAAGAGCTATTTGAAATATAAGCTGGCCGGTGACAGCTGTGGTACTAATTAATTGAGTGTAAGAATTAGTTCTTGAGGTGTGATCTTGTTAACTTTATTAAATTAGGTCAATGAGCTTGGATCTTTTTTTGATAATATACCTATTGCTATGTAAACAGTGCAAGAAGTGACTAAAAGTTTCTTCTTCAGTGTCGCACCTTGGACAGATGTTGTTAGGATAAAGTGAGAAGTATCTCTTATGAAGTTTGGATCTCGTGAGAAGCTGATCTGCTAGAAGTTTGGTTTGAAAGGTGAAGAGAGATCTGTATTTAAGTAAGTCACTTTTCCTGAGCTTTTTGTTAGCATTAATGATGTTCTTAAACTGGTCAAATGAGGTGGGCTTGTATGTTGCTGATTGGCTAAGGGTAAAGTCATAAAGGTTTGAGTAGAGATTCACAAATTTGATCCAGTAGGTTATACTTGTTGCATTGGTATTGTTGATAAGAGGTGATGATGAAAAAAATACAGGTGGCATGATTAGTGAGGTTAAAAGAGGTGTTGCTTGGGATATTGGTTTGATGATAAGTTTGAGCTTATCTCATGTAATGGTTAAACTTTTTAGAGTGGTTTCTCTATTAATTCTATTGATAAGTCTGGAGAATGGGACTTTGACCTTTCTATTGATGTATTCTGAAATGTGAAGGTCAGGTTTGGATGGAACTTTGTAGACTATGTGGGTGTTAGACCCGAAGTTAATTATCATTTGAAGAAAAATTGGCCAGAAGGTTATCCAAATATAGAAGTTATTGGAATAGGAGAGCAGGAGGGTACTGGTTTGGATGTCAATAACATTAGAGTATATAATGATAGTGGAATGAGTTATTAGTTGATTATTAGTTGGAGGTAGTTGTATTATTAGTTGAGGAGTGTGTGTAGGTATAAGAGTGAAAATTGAAATCAATTTATTGATATTGTTGAGGAGTTCATGATAGCTGTTGTATTTTATGGTTCAAATTAATTTGAGTTCACTGAGGTATTTGCTCTTAAGGCAAGGTTGTGTTGGACAAGAACAAATAGTAATGTGTTTGTTGCCTGGAGCAAGAACATGATGTCTCCTGGTGAGCGAGGGTTGAATTATGGCATTGTATCTCACTTTGATAAAGCTTAGGTGATTATTTTCCAAGAAGTTCCAAAATCTGGGACTTGGATTTGGTAGGAGTGGAGTGTCACCAACGAGTGGTGGTAATATGTTTGTTAAACTACCATATACCACTGCATACAATACCCCTCCCAAATACTACCTCTCCACTAATAATACCAGGTAGTATTCAAGAAAATTATTGCTTGATAATTGATTACTACCCAGGTATATTAATATAATAATAAGTAAGACTAGTACGTATTTTGAATTTTATAGTAATGATATATCCTGCCACTAATACTACCCCCCTTCTAGTAAAATACCCCCCCCGGGTATTAATCAATTTATTAGGGGGTAAATTGATTAATACCCGGGATATTGTATGCAGTGGTATACAGTAATAAACCAATGAGGTATGTGGCCTTTGGTAATAAAACTCTTGTGAGTATGGAGTTCTTGCCAAATGAGTTTGGAGGGCTTATTAAAACTGAGTATGTTGGAAAGAATTTTGATATTAGAAAAGAAGAGAGACAGAGCTGTTTTTTTGCTGATTTTTGTGAGCCGGCTGATTGAGACTTCATAGTTGGACATGTTGAATAGGCATGGATTAGGGCAGACATTGATATGGTATTTGATGGCAATTTTGACTGCTTGCGTTAGCCATAAGTTTTTGAATAACTATGGGAAGCAAATGGGACATGACCAGATGGCGTGTGCAGCTTGTATTTATGTGATTTCACATTTGGTAGACTGGAAGGTTGTTGGGTTGGCAAGCCTTGTGATCAAGAGTTTGGTTGCTGTAATGTCTCTTCTGTTTTGCAAGTTGATTAGGTCTAAGCCTGCTTTGGAGTGGGTGATCTTGTTAGAAATTGTTTGCTCAATGCCAAGCTTTGATTTTGTTACTTTGTTGAGTTTGGCTTGAAGAAAGTTTATTTTACTGTTTGTTTCGAAGGAAATATGCATAGCATACTCCAGTTGTGCAGGAATGATCCAATGAGATACTTGTTTGGTAATTTGCCTGTTTCATGATTTTTGTGTTGCTATAGCCGATGTGAAGTTTTTAATTTTTTCAGTAAGAGCTTTTCGAGTTGCATGGTTGGAGAAATTCTCTGAAAGAAAGATGCCGAAGTAATTGATGGTTTTGTTATATAATTTGGCATGAATTGGTTTGTCTTCAACTAGTAGAGAGTTCTGTCTGCTTGGATGCGAAGGTTTAAGATTGATTATAAGGTCTGTTTTTTTCTTATTGCACTTGATATTGTTTAATTCAAGAAAGGAGCAGAACAGATCTATAGCTCTTTGCAAGTTTTGTAAGGAGTTGCTTGAGATAGCAGTGTCATTCATATATGTTGTTATCGTCACCGGCGAGTCTGTCGCTAAAACGGTTCACTCTTCACGTGACGATAGTCCGAACGCTTGGATTTCG
>CAJVPV010003941.1:0-10598 GCA_910591835.1 Acaulospora morrowiae | reverse complement strand
AATTCGAACATTATAAGATCGCCGCTGAATCTTCCAGTATGATCTGTGAATATCTCAATAGGCTTTTACTGAAAAACAATGATAAACGTCAAACCGTAGGGGATGGTAGATACAAGAGACAAACAATTCATGCGGTTTGTATCTATTATCAGTACAATTTATTTTTCATCTTAGATCTTCATATTTTAATTTGTCATTAAACGCATCATCCTTAAGCTGGCTTACCTGATATGGAAGGAACGAGTTGTCTATGATATCAAGTATAAGCATTCAGATCGGCTCATGCATCAAATATTTGAATGCATTCGAAAAGATAGAGATGAAGAGGATTCAGTTCCTGAAGTTGTTGCGGAAGTTATTAAATCATTTGGTTCATTAAAATTTTGGTTTTTTTTCTCATGAATTTCATGCATCTTTCGATCACATTCGCTAATTTATTATTCGTGGATTTCAGTCGAACTCAATTCCTTAACCGAGAGTAAACATCAATTATACATTGAAGAATTCGAGAAACCATATTTGAACAAGACGCGACAATACTATGAGAGGGAATCTGCTGCAGTAATCGCGAATGGTAGCATCTCGCAATATATGAAGGCGGTATGTCAGATACATTAAATTTACCCTTTAAACTATGAAGAGAATATCATGTAATCGAAATAATTTGTCTCCTTAAATGTCCAGGCATGTGAAAGGTTAGAACAGGAAGTGACACGTAACAAAAAATACTGTGACGAGTCATCCCACAATACAGTATGTGAACAGAGCGTGTTGTTTTACATTTCATTTGGATCTTTTCGCTTACCTGTAAATGTTAAAAAAAAAATAGACAATCAAAGAGTGCGAAACCCAATATATAGCTGTACATCAGTCGCGAATACACTCTGAATTCGAATCCATGATATCAAGCGAGAAATTTGAGGGTATAAATACGATGCATTTTCGTTTTTTTTCTATTTAAAAATTTATTTATTTATTTACTTTTTTACATATTTAGATTGCACCATGGCCTACAATTTGTTATCACGTATTCCGGGAGGAGTCAATCCTTTATTGGAAATATTTGAGCGATATATTACGAACATCGGGCAAGAATTGATTGCTAGAATGGGGAATTCAATAGCAAAGGTATATTATCTTCGGGAAACTGTAGATGATCTTTCGATATTATTAATCAATCGCTATGTTATTCAGGATCCCAGGGAATATGTAGAGTCACTCATGGATCATCACGTAAAATATATGAATCTCTGTCACAAAGTATTTATCAATGATCCGGCATTTGTCGCAGCAGTTGATAAAGCCTTTAGAACGATCGTAAACGATGTGAACACCAATCCATTGGCGCTTGCTCCGGAGGTTCTCGCTCGTTACTGCGACGTAATGTTAAAAAAGACTCATAAGGGTAGTTGGAGTGAACAAGAGGTCGAGGAAAAGTTAAATAGGATGGTAACGTCTTTTATATAATATAGACGTATATATATTACATATGTATGTATATGTGTAGGTAATATGTATATAGATATGTATGTGTGTATATATGCATTTTGATGATGTAAGCTCTTTGATCGATTCATTAATAACAACTGTTTATTTAGATCATCCTTTTTAAATACATAGACGATAAGGATGTTTATCAGAAATTCTATTCGAGAATGCTTGCAAAACGCCTTATATATGGTAACTCTGCTTCACATGAGGCCGAAGCGAGTATGATATCTCGATTGAAGGTTGTAACTACTATGGTTGTTATTTTCAGCGCTTGGAACTATATTGAGAATTAATTATTTTGTCCTTGTAGAGCTCGTGCGGTGTGGAATATACTAGTAAATTGCAAAAAATGTTTACTGACATCACTATTAGTTCGGATATTAACAGTAGCTTTGCTGATTTTGCGAAGAGAAATCCTATGAGTGGTGGGTAATTTATTATTGATATAGTTTTGAAATTTATATGTATAGATGCTGACTTTACATATTTTTATAAATAGCTTCTACAGTAGATTTTTCTATATTAGTTTTGACCGCTGGAGCTTGGCCGTTAACACAGGCTTCAACAACAGAATTCCAGTTGCCAACTGAGGTAATAATAAGTCTTACGATTCAATAAATAAATTGGCGTCATTATCACTTATATGTTGAATTATTAACTTAGTTGGAGAGAAACGTTTCTCATTTTTCAACATTCTACAACGGTCATCATAGTGGAAGAAAGTTGACATGGCTGTGGCATTTGTCCAAAGGTAGTATATATATTATGTTACATCAATTATTGAAATTCGAAATGTTTATATGTTATCAATTATATATGTCGTCCAGCCGATGTGAAATTGAATTATCTTGATAAACGCTACGAGTTTTCGGTATCGCTTCATCAACTAGGCGTTCTGCTTTTGTTCAACAACGCAGACACCTATTCCTTTAAGGACATAAGGGAACATACTGGACTGAGTGAACAAGAACTAAGGAGGGTAATGAAGGTATTTAAATAAATAAATATAGATATATATATTTCTTGTTATCTTTTTTAAATGAAGTAACGGTAATATTGAATTTTATTCGGTTGTTTAGCCTATGATTGACTTAACAGTTTTTCTCGTAATCCCAGTTGGCACTCTTCAAGACGAAACGCAGATAAATTTGAATATGAACTTTACAAAGTAAATATAATACATATTTATAATCACATTATCTAGTTAACCTGCTCGATTTCTACTAAACACAAATATATATATGCATGCATACATAGTAAACGAAACAAAATCAAGGTTAGTTCTTCTCTGCAAGCCGAAACACCTCAGGAAAACGATGCCACACGAAAAGCTGTAGACGAAGATCGCAAGCTATATCTCCAGGTAATAAAATTTTACACGGATGATAACCAAATTAAGTTTACTAATACCTTTTCCAAATATAGGCGTCGATCGTGCGTGTAATGAAATCACGCAAGACTCTGATGCATAATCTACTAGTAAAAGAAGTCATAGATCAGGCGAAAGATAGATTTAATCCCAGTATACCAATGATCAAAAAATGCATCGAGCAATTATTGGATAAGCAATATTTAAAGAGAACCAAGGAAAATAAAGATAAATACGTTTATGTGGAGTGAAAATGGGTTAATATAGGATCATATTTAACAACAATTGTCATAGTTTTATTTGAAGGTATCATCTTTGTAGAATGTGTTACATGACACAGGAATGAAAAATGTTGTCTTTGCCATTAGAGTTTTTTGTTGGTACTATTGATGAACAGCATCAATAATACGATCTCTTAAGCGTTCGATATTTCTTTAGATAGTATAATGCCTCTAGCTCTTCAAAAGGAGATAATAAAAAGTATTTTAATCATTATATCCGATTTTTCTTTGTCGAGAATATGGTGATAAAAAGATATTAACCACCAATGAAGCATACCTTTAACAACGTATTCACCAGTGCCAATTGCATTTTTTATTTCATCGTCATTTGCTAAATCGCGATTTTTCAAGAATGCCTTTTTTAACCTTGGACGAAAATATGAATAACCTAGTGGATACTCCCTACCGAGGAACAAGAGCTATTTTAAACATGACATCAATTAGAATTCGGATGCCAAAAGATTGATTCGCGAAACATTCGGTCGTCAATTACTGGAATTACCCTTTTGTACAAATCTCTTACTTGATAACGAAGCGATATTGGTTGTTGTGACATATTTTAATCGAATAATTGGTGATTCGAGCCTAATATATAAAGTGATCACATCACGAAATATAAGTTCATACGTAATTATCCAAATAGTTTGAAATATTAATGGTGTGCAAGTCTTTTTTACCCACCCATCCTTAACTCGTCTTTGTGATGCATATTTTTCGAATATCTCTAATTGTGCAATGAATAAAATTATGACTTTATTAATTAATGATAATAATAATAATAATAAATTGGTATAGATTTAATAATTAAAATAAAGATTTTAAAATTATTATTTTTTTTTTTTTACCTAATATCAAGTAAAACATTAGGATTTATATTATAGCTTTTTCTAGTTTATATTGAACCTTATTTTATTGATCGGCACTCAAAATTACGCCATTTAAAAATTTTAAAAAAAAATCCATATAAATCATGTAATGTGCGAACATACAGTTTCTTTCTGGTCTAAAAACCATTAAAAAAAAATTTTTTTTAGTTCAAAATGAAACTGGACGCAAAAATGTTACGCTATATGAACGCGGAAGAGTTCCGTGTTCTTACAGCAGTAGGTCCTATGATTATCTAAAAAATTACAAAAAGAATTGGGATTTCTTCAACTGCGCTCATTTAATTCAAAGGTCGAAATGGGTTCTAAGAATCATGAAGTCGTGCCAACCCCTCTGGTCGCCCAAATAGCAGGATTACGACATGGGGGTAGTCATAAAATACTTGGTGAATTAGCTAAGAAAAATCTCGTATCCAGGGTGAAGAATGCTAAATGTAGGAAATCTGTTTTGTAAATCAATGACGCGACTTCTTTACTAATTCACCTATTCTTATTAATAGATGATGGATATAGATTAACCTATGGTGGATACGACTATCTGGCACTAAAGACATTTGTAAAGCGTAATAGTGTTTATTGTGTGGGAAATCAGATTGGGGTCGGCAAAGAATCAGGTATGCACATTGAAGCACTAGAAGAAATCTACGCGAATTTGTATTCCTGACAATAATTATGTAGATATATACGTTGTCGCTGATGAAAACGAAAATCAATATGTTCTAA
Organism: Acaulospora morrowiae; assembly: GCA_910591835.1. Lineage (NCBI taxonomy): Eukaryota > Fungi > Glomeromycota > Glomeromycetes > Diversisporales > Acaulosporaceae > Acaulospora > Acaulospora morrowiae. The sequence continues at coordinate 5,850 of CAJVPV010003941.1, read as the reverse complement.
AGATACACAGGTTCGTACAAATCTAAACAGATCAAGATATATGTATATATATATTTACTAGATAACCATTTGTGCTATCCATAGACTTGGTCGCATTTCATTTCGTGCAATTAAATCAAAACGTGATTATCTTCAACACCGAAAATCTGCGTCTTGGATGTACATGTCGAGATTAGCAGCTATTAAGGAATTCTCGTTTATGAAGGTGAGTTTGATCATTTGCCGGGATTCTCTCAAAATATTGATGTTAATTGGAAAACTTTTATGATTAGGTATTGCATGAAAATGGGTTTCCTGTCCCTGAACCAATCGACAATTCCAGACATTGCTTAATAATGGAATTAATTGATGCTTACCCGTTGTACGTTTCCGAAAATCTTGTCATATTTTTGGTAGACAGGTTATGCTATTTTTAAATTTCATTTTATGCATATTTAGACAGCAAATAACTAAAGTGAAAGACCCCGGGAAGCTTTATTCCGACTTGATGAATCTTATTGTAAAGCTTGCGCAGTATGGTCTTATACATGGGGATTTTAACGAGTTCAATATTCTCGTAAAGGAAAACGGAGATCCTGTGCTGATTGATTTCCCGCAAATGGTGTCAACATCACATCCAAATGCTGAATGGTTAGTCAATTTCGAACGAAACATCTGTTTAGACATATTCGAAATTGAACTTTGTTTGACTCTAGGTATTTTAATCGGGATGTGGAATGTATAAGAACCTTTTTCAGAAAGCGGTACAATTATGAGAGTATGTTATTTCCCAAATTTAAACTGGACGTAAATCGAGAGTTTGATCTGGACGTTCAAGTGGCTGCAAGCGGTTTCACCAAGCAATATCAACAAGAATTAGAAATGGTAGGTCAATCATTTAGTATTCCCCAGGATGATGTTCCCCGAACAGATCTATTAACACAAGTCTAATAACCTGATGTAGTATCAAAAGGAATTGGACGACGATGAAGTTGATGGTGAATTAAATAGTGATCATGATGAAAATTCGGAAGAGGAAGATGAAGAAGATGATGTTGGCACGGTAATGATCAGGCAGGCAATTTCAAATATAGATCCACGAATTTATTATTTTCAAAATTAATCATGCCAGGCCGAGGATTCGGTGGATCTTTCAACATCCGAAAATGAACTAAGCTCAGATTCAGAGTCAAACCCGGAGATTTTGAACAACCGAGATTACAAAGCTCACGTGGATACCAAAAAAAACTCAAAAAAACCACCCCCCAACAACACTAAATTCAGTGAGACAGATATAAAATCTCGAGTAGTACAATCGTTAAAGAAAAAGAGTGATAAAAAGAAACGGTATCATTCAACGAGGAATAATGTTAAAGGAAAAGAAAAAAGAAAAGCCAGAGACGTGGCAAAATATAATGGCAAGGATGATGGGATTTTTGGTTGAAACAATATATACCCATATTTTTTTTTATCCCTGGTAAGAATTTCGAAACGTTTGGTCTAATTATATCTATTTGGGTAATTATTTTTGAAGGCTGCAAAAATGCTAGATATGATTTTTTCGGTCCCTACTTTTAAACAATACATATACAATGTAAATTTTAGGATCACAATTATAGTGACCGAAAAATCCCTGTCCGCCTTCGAAAAAAATTACCCATTTATTATTATCCATCCTGGTTTTCTATCATACTCACATACCATACAAAAAAAATCTTATTATAATAATTAAAACTAATAATTTGTTGATCAAAATTACCAAGTTACTGCAAATACTTTTGACACAAATAACCCAATATTGAATAGAATGAGTTCTGCTTTCGATGTACAAAACTTAAGAATTGCCGATTTGACCGACAATCCAATCCAGACCCTCAAATAAACTACAGAGAAGATGCATCAATTATTATTTAATATGTGAATACAATAATAATAATAATAAATCAGCGCCAATTATCCAATATATAACTTACCCTTCGCCAGTCAAAGCACAACACGCCTGCATGCACAAAAGTTAAATTTTGTAATCATTTAATCACACATAAATCCCGATATGACTCACCTGTATATGCCATTGTCGATCTCTCATGCTTGTCAAATTTAATGCCTCTGAAATTTGTGCTGCTGATAATGCACCCTTTATATCTTGTTTATTGGCAAACACCAGTAGAACGGAATTTTTGAGGTTCTTTAAACAAAAATTAATAATAAGATTTAGCAGAGTTATAAATTTCAAATTCAGGAAAGAACTCCAAAAATACCTCATCTTCCATCATTGTATGCAATTCTGTCCTCAATATATGAAGACGTTCCTTGTCTGTACTGTCAACGACCATAATGACGGCTTTTGTTTTTATATAATAAGTCTTCCATGAAGTTCGCAAAGAGTCTTGTCCTCCAAGATCCTATAGAATACATATTCCAATAAAAAAGAAAAAATGCACATGTTGAGAAAAAAATTTTTAAAGTTCTGCTAAATTAATATTAAAAAACTTACCCACATAAGGAAGCGAATATTTTTATAAACTATTTCCTAATTTTTAAAATAGATCGTTGCTAGAATATGATTAAGAAATGATATTAAGGGACAGAAGAAAGACATGATCTCGACTTCGCGCATACTTCCAGGTTGCTTCCGATCGTAGGGGTTGTCACCACCACTTCATTTAGTAATCTATTTAAAACAAAATCCTTTAAGAATAATTGTTTTCATAGATTGCTTGCATCTAAAGTGTGACACTTACAATTTATATAAAACTGTGGTCTTTCCTGCGTTGTCTAATCCCACGAGCACAATCTTCACCTCCTCTTTGCTAGTAAGTCTGCGCCATAATTTAACAAGCACAATTCCCATTTTATCGAAACGTATTTTCACTTGGCAATAGAAGAATGTGTTAACATATGTATAAAGGAGTGACAAATGGATTCAACATTTTATACACGTACACGTAGTTCATTAAACATTGAAATGAAATGAAATACAATTTGATTGGTTGATCAGACTTATATGTTGCATTAGATCTGGTTGATGGTTCCTTCTCACTCTCAAATACCACATTTGCGGTACGTAAAATTAAAAACCGTTCTCTGGCATCCATCAGAAAGACGTTAAATATTAAATAAATTGGATAGGATTGTTTATTAGAAAGTTTTTTCTAGCTTCATAAGACATAGAGATGACCACTGTTTATTTTTATTTAGACTTGTCTTTAAGTTTCCTTGTCAGGATCCCCTTGAACACGTGAATACTTTTGCAAAAAATTCAAGATGCCAAAGGGAGACAATCGCACTAAAAAAGCCGAATACTTTGGCAAGCTCAAATCTTTACTGGAAGAGTATCCTTCCATTTTTATCGTGAACGTCGACAATGTGGGATCCAATCAAATGCATCAGATTCGTCATTCTCTCCGTGGTAAAGCTATCATCCTAATGGGAAAGAACACTATGGTCAGAAGGGCTCTTAAAACCTTAATTACTGAAAATCCTCAGCACGATAAGCTGTTGCCTCATGTCAAAGGAAACATTGGTTTTGTGTTTACAAAGGGTGATTTAAAAGAGACGCGGGATGTGATCTTATCCAATAGGGTATGATCTATTACTTCACTTTTGTTTCCGTTCACTGTTTAAATAATCGATATATCCTTTTTCTTCGTTTAGGTTCGTGCACCTGCTAAAGCTGGTGCTGTCGCGCCTATTGATGTAATTGTGCCTGGTGGTAACACTGGTATGGAACCCGGCAAGACCTCTTTCTTCCAAGCTTTAGGTGTCCCGACCAAAATTGCACGTGGTACTATCGAAATTATCAACGATGTGCATCTCGTGAAAGCTGGAGGGAAAGTTGGTCCTTCCGAGGCTACATTATTGAATATGTTGAATATTTCCCCTTTTACATACGGATTGACCGTTCTTCAAATATATGACAACGGCACCACCTTCCATCCATCTGTTCTCGACATCGAGGAATCAACCTTGATTGACAATTTTATGAGCAGCGTTAAAACTGTTGCTGCTATCGCCCTTCAGATAGGATACCCAACAGTCGTCTCTGCTCCCCACTCTTTGATCAATGCTTACAAGAATTTGCTGGCTATTTCAGTTGCTACCAACTACACTTTCCCCGGCTCCGAAAAGGTAAACCTATTGATTTTTCGAATTTCTTACCAGTTGGGAGACCATGCGATGACCCTTTAATGATTAGGAGAATACGATGAATTTCAAAATTTTTGCTCTAATTTTTTACTGATGGTTTCTTTGAACTCTTTAAATCAATAATTTTTTTGTTGTTCATAATATGCTAACCAAAATTCCTTATAACAGATCAAGGCATATCTCGCAGACCCGTCTGCATTTGCTGTTGCTGCACCAGTTGCAGAGACCACTACCACCACTACTGCCAAGAAAGAAGATGCTGCTTCCGCCAAGGAACCTGAACCGGAAGATTCGGATGACGATATGATGTTGGACATTTTCGGTTAGAAGTAGACAATACGGCTTTATTTATTATATTAACATGCATTATATAGGAAGTTTAAAATGTCGGAAATATTATATAGCCTTTAAAAATGTATTCTACCCGTGAATTGTTATGCATCGATTGCGTTGTTAAAATCTCAATCAAGCAGAATTCAATGTATATAATGTGTGTTAATATAAGTAAAAAACCTTGTTTTTGAAAACTTTCTCTAAAAAACAAAAGCATGTTTCCCATTTGAACAAAGTATAAATTAAAACATTTTTTGTATATTTTATATAACGAAATTTTTGCATAAAAATAAATGTTTACACAGATTATATAGAATCACTATAATTAATCGAAAATAGTTACTGTATATAATTTTTTTTGTATATTAAGTAAACCAGTTTCTCATAATAAATTCTATCCTACAGTAAAATTTCTTTAAATATGAATAAAATAAAACAAAATTTTTTTGTTAAAAATTCTGATACCTATTTGATTTTTATAATTAATATTTAGAAACTATTTATTATTAATAATTCTAGATTTCATAAAGTTTTATTAAATATTTAAAATTCTATACTATATACAGTATATATTTTTATCTTAAAAAATAACTTTACTTTATAGTTGTAACCAATAATTAACTATACTGTAATAAGTATAAAATAATAATATCATTATTAAGTTTACTAATACAGATTTTTATTCAATTTTAATATAAAGGTTTTATAAAAGATACAATTACAAGTTTATTTAACATAATGCTACTTATCAATTATTCAGCAAAAAAAGTAAATAATTTAATAAAATATATATCAAATTTATAAACATAAATTTTGATTATAAGTTGATATATAATTTATAAATAATTTGATATATAATATTTGTTTATATTTATTTGATTTTTTTAAATTTTGTTTAATCTTATATTGTTAAAATTTTATATATTTTATTTATAAAATTATTAGTTTAATTTATTTTTTTTTAGTTTAAAATAATATATATTCACTATTTTCTTTATTGTAATAACTTGAAAAAGTATAAACTTATAATAAAATAATTTAGGTTTTCTATAATTTTTCAATAAGTTAAATCCAGACTATATTAAAAAAACTAGCTTATATATATTTATTTATTCAAAAGTAAAGATTAAAATAAATTTCAAAAATATATTATAATCACAATTGAAACCAATTTTATAGAGAAAAAAAATTATTAATTATATAAAGATATTATAGTCAAATATATAGGTTTGCTTTTAAGTTATAATTGGGATTGATATATTTGCTTTTCAAAATTGACTTAATATATAAATATAAAGTTAAGTTATTGATATTTTTTTACTTTTAAAGAGCAGGATAATGATCCTTTTAGTTTTTTTATTATAATTTTATAATAATTACAATATACAA
>CAJVPV010003940.1:0-10598 GCA_910591835.1 Acaulospora morrowiae | reverse complement strand
CTGTTCTATATAATCTCTAATTCCTTCTAAAAACTACCACTCGGATACGGATCAAACGGATTTTGATCACAATATGAATAATAAAATATAATTAATATTATTTATTATTATAGTAGTTATTATTATAGTTATTATTATTATTATTATTATTTTAATGTTAGAATAAGATATTACTTATGATCTTTATTAATAGAGTAAAAGTTTAGCTTGTTACATAATTAATATTAAGATATGAATTATATCACTATTGATATTAACCTACCACCCATTAAACAAATATATTATCTGAAAAATCTTTGAGCAGAGAAAACCTGAGGAACTATTTGTTGTGAAAAATAAAAAATAAAAAAACATTTAAGGCAAGATTGCCAGCATTATAAAATATTTGAATGAGAAGAAAAAGAAGAAGAAAATTGAAGCTTTTGTTAAATGTGATTCCTAAATGCAATTAAATGTTTCAATCAGATGATGGCACCACACAAGTCACATGTAACTTAATAGGTTTGGTCGTGTGATGTTTTGTGGTGTTGTTGTTATTGTGGGGTTTGGTTGTGTTATGGTGTAAATAATAGGATAACTGGAATGCATTTCAGATGTCTATTATATTGTTTTGATGGAGTATTGTGTATTGTGATTACTGGAACCTATGCAGGGCACTGATCACATACTCTCCCAATTTGGTAAGTTGTTATATTGTTTTGATGTATGGAAGTAATATGAATTGTGATTAATGTTTTATGTATTGTAGATCATTTAATGGGGGTAAGCTGGTTGCGATTTTTGTATTGAAATTTGTAAGCAAGAACTAATAACTAGCCAGAAGATTATGTGAAATCTAGCACTAGTTATTATTAATAGAAAACAAAAAAACTCTAAAAAAAATAAAATACTGCCTTTTGAGAATAGAATTGTTTTTGAGTTAAAAATAAGGAATGTGATTGTTTTATAGTAGTTATATTTAGAGATGACCTTCACATAGAAAATTTTCTTTTTATTTGTCTTCTTTGTTCCAAGTTATTGCCCAGTTCTGTTACCAGTTACCAGACTTCTTAGAGCAGGCTCTATTGCTGAAAACCCTAGAAACCAATCTTATCCTTAAAACCCCACTGTTCTAAATCAGTCCTCTGGTCTATGTCTCCTTTCAAAAAGATATATTCTGCTAGACAAAGTTCCTTGGAAGAAAGAAGCTTCTTAAAAAGGCAATTTTCTATGGATGGAAATGTTGTGAAAAAGAGTTTTTTTTTTTTTAGTTATTATTATTATTAATATATTAAAAAATTAATTTAAATAAGTAAATTTTTTATTTTGTTGTTTTGATGAAATCTGATTAAATAATTGAAAAGTGACATTATTTTAAGAGATAATTTAGTTTCAATTTTTTTAAAAAAAATTTTTGAAAATTTTGAAATAGTGCAATAAGTGATATTATAATAAGATTATATATAAAAATTGTATTAAAACTAATAATAGACTTAACAATTTTGTTTAAGTATGTTTTTTAAAAGATATATGGTTTAGTAAATATAATAATATTGATATGAATAATTTTTATAATATAATAAAAATAAGAAGGAGTATAAAAAAATAAAAAATAAAATAAACTCTTTCTGCTAATCTTTTTGCCAACTCCAAAAACATATGTTCTCAAAAAATTTTACATCTTTATAATAATAAAGTCTATATACTTTTCTTAACAATACTGGTTTTTTAATTAGTAAAGCAAGCAGTAACTACTACTTATTTTATTTTTTTCTTTTCAAAATACTTTTTTTGTTTATTTTTATAATTAAATACAAAAAATCTATCTAAAATACTTATGGCAAAAACACTTTTCTAAAAAGAAAACTAATAAGAAAAAATATTCTTTAAAGGCTCCCAAAAGATTCAAGAATTCAAAAAAACAAGAATAAAAAAGTTTTCAAACTTTTTATTATTTCTTTGACTTAATACTTCTTTTTTTTCAAGTGTATATTTTTTTTCTAATTTTTCTAATAAATTTTGCTTATCTTAGTTTGATCTTGAAATTTTAATCACATTAGATTTTCTGAAAGATAATTAATTAAGGCCACAAATTAATTGATTATATCAGCTACAGAAAAAGTAAACAAGACATATATTTTTCACATGTTCCCAGTTGTACAATATCAAATCAATAATGTAATTAATTTCTGAAAAAGTTAAATAGTTCTTAGTTAAAGAAGTAGTATAGAATATACATGTTGCTGAAATTCGTAGATTCTTGACACAATTGACACAATTATTTGACGCAATTAATTGAGTCACTATTAAAACATATAAATAATTGAGTCATGACGCAATTATTTTTGAGGATTTTGGGAATTGAGTCAACAGCAAAATAATTTACACCACATGTATATATTGTATACAGTGGTATATGATACTATTTTTTTTGGATTGGAGTTGTAGATCTATAAATAGAAGACCAATTGAATTCTCTGCATTGTCCCAATGAAACATATACTCTGTTGGGTATATATGAATCTTAGGGTCTTTGGCTATTCTTGTTGCATAGAGAATTCAATTATTTTGACTAAACCTCTCTGGGTCACATATAGGACAAAACCATATTGTCTCTTAACTTTGAATAGATTGAATGTCTTGTATAGTATATTTCCTAATGGATGGAATGGCAAATTTGAATATGAGATTTCTTATTAATGCAGTTTTTTGTTTTTTTTCTAGTACTGATAAGTTGAGATCACTTTGGCTGATTTATATTGTATTGAAACATTTGAAAGAAATTCTATAGACAACTTTATGAGTTTGTTGATTTTGATTTGGAGTTGTTGAAGATTTTTTTGATTGAGGAATGATAAGAGCAAAAAATATTCAAGTTTCCTTATGATTATCCAGTTATGGATTTGTTGCTTATAGGGTTCCAAAAAAGTACCAAACTGGTATCAAACTAATATTGAAATGGTACTGATCTATAATAAATTTAATATATGGGTTGTAATCTACTCATATGTTTTTATAGTAAATTCAAGTATCGAACTGATATCAAAGTAGTATCCTTAGAAGCTCTAGTTGTTTGATTTCCTCTTTCCAATTGCATTTGGATAGCTTATTAATGATTTGAGTTGATGTTTGGATAAAGGCTTTTTTGTTTGTCCTGAAAATTTTTCTAGAAGAAATTAGTATGCCAAGATATTTTATATTTTTATAAGATTTAAGAATTTGAATTTGGTAATTGTCGAATTTGATTGTTTCTTGGGTACCATGTTTAATTTTGATATAGTTAATGATTTTGTTTTTGTTTTTGTTGTATATGATACTATTAATTGCAAAAAACTGATTGGCTATTGCAAGAAAGTCTTCTATTCTTTGCTTGGATTCAGCAATAAGTGTCAAGTTATCTATATAAGCTAAGGTATTAGGAGCAGTATATTCTTGGACTGGATAGTGTTGAGCCAGTTTGGTAATAAGAGAATTATAAAAAATAATTCAGATAATGGATGACAGATTTTACCTTGTTTTACTTTATTGTTGACAATAAATGATTCAGTGAATCCAAAAGGTATATTGAAAAAGATTTCTCTATTGTTAAGAATATTTATAAGAAGGTCAGTAATTTGACTTAAACAGCAAATTTTTTTAATAACTTTTTTATTGCTAGTATGGATACTGAATCGAATACCTTTGCTATGTCTAATAAGACAAATCAAAATTTTTTGTTTTGAACATTAGCTACTTGAAAGACTGAGCTGATGATTATTAATGGTTCCATGGTACTTTGTTTTGGAAGATCAATATAATTGTATTCAAATAAAATATTGTTTTCTCTAATTATTTTAATTAACTTTTTATTGATTATTCTTGTGAATATTTTTCTTGTAAAATCAATAAGAGAGATAAGTCTGATGTTATTTAACTTATAACTCCAAATTAGTTTTTTTGGAATGAAAGTGACAATAGTTTGTTTTTATTGTTCATATATATTGACAGATTATAAAATATTGTTAAAGATAAATGTCATATGAAAAATTGTTTTTTTCCTATAAGCTTGATAATATCATAGCTAATCCCTAATTTTTTTGGAGCTTTATGTCTGGAAAGATTGTGAATGGCTTTTTTGATGATAGAGAGTTCAAGAAGGTTTGTTAGCTTTCCATAAATTTTTTGATTTATTGTTTTTGATAAATAAATTTCTTTCCAATTCAGATAATTACCAAGATTGAAGTTTCTTGGCCATAAGATATTCTTGAAATATTTGTTAATGGTTTCTTGAATTAGATCTGGTTCATTTTCTAATTAGTCATTTGAGTTGTATAGCTTATAAAATTAATTTTGAATTTGATTGTGCCAAGAGCTTTCTTGATATAGCTTTTGGATTTGCTGTAAAAGTTTTTCATTATACTTTCTAGATTTAAGCGATACTCTTCAATAGCTTCTTGTTGTGATTGGATTAAAGCTTCTTTGATTAAAAGTTTTTTTAGTTTTTGAAGGCCTTTGATTAATATATTGAAGTCAAGATTGGAGATCTCATAAAGAAATAGAAGTTCTTGATTAAGAGGGAATGGAGATGGGTGATTGTTTTTAAATTGTATTATTGTCTTATTGATTTTTTTAATTTGTTTTTAAGTTTTTTTTCAGCATTAATGTGATGATCTTTCTTAATAATGTTGACTATGAACTTCTTGATGTGTTTATTAAGAGTATTGATACAAATGTTATAAAAGTCATGCCAATTGGATAATGATAAAAGTGTAAGCCACAAATCCAATTCCTTTGTAAATTCTAAAATATTTTCTTTTGGAGTCTTGTTTAGATCAAACTTAAATTTTGGTTTAACTTTTTTGAATTTGAAATAATCTATTTTTATTAATACTGCTTAATAGTTTGTTGGAATTGAGTCAACTTCCAATACTTTATACCAAATCACCTTAGGAGCAAAATTTCTTAAAACCCTTATTTGGTCTATATGGAAAGCACTAGTGGTGATAAAGTATATAAATGCTTTACTATCATACTGTTATCCTATGTCTATATAATTAACAAGATGTTTATAGATTAGTTGTTTGTAAAATGAGATTTTGGCTCCAATAAAGAGGCTGTCTTTGGGATAAAAGTTGAAGTTTTTTGTGATTAGGTAATAAAGTTTGTTGCGAACAACATTAATTGCTTAATAAATTTGTCTAATGTCTCTTTTATCTTTCATATAAAAAATAGACCATGATGAGAAGGATGTTTACTTTTTCTTTGAATTTTAAACAATTGAGAAGCAGTACTTTAATACATTACATATTTTGAATACATGTAATAATAGATCTTTGCCAATAACTATTATAGTACTATTCTTTAAAGTACTAAATTTGCTATAGATTATTGTTTTTCTATTAATATTGGTTGGGTGAAAGTTTTTTTTTTGAGTTTAGTTTCAGTATACAGAAAAATCGATCTGCTGTTTGTAATGTTGATTAATACTTTAAGTTTGGCTGAATTATTAAAACCTTTGGTATTAATAGTAATAATTGTAATAAAATTTTGAGTATTGTTAGGTTATTGTGATTAGATAAGTTAGGTAATGTTATTTGAATGTGAAGATTAATATATAAAGATAAAGTAATGATTGAAATAACTGCTTTAGAGTTATTAATATTTGTACTTATAAAGAGATTAACCTAAAAAGGGAATGAAATTAAACTTCAGTTTAGAAAGTGTCTCTTTAATAATAAGGGATTTGGAAAGTTTAAAGAAATAAAAAGTTTGATATAGTTGATATATATAGGTTAAAAGAAAGTTATTGTTAATCAAGGAAAACTCGATTGGCATTAGGCTTTTGTTTTTTAGGATTCTGTTGATTTCTTTGAAGCTCTTTGATAGATTGATACAAGGGTTAACAAACCAATTCTCTGGAATTTTTTGAAATTTATAGTAGTTGTGAAGAATTTTGATTTTTTTCTTGAAGTCTAGATTATACATATGTTTATATTTAATTTAAATATTTTTCAAAAACTGTATTATGTTTATATTACTAAGTAACAATTAGTAAATAATTGGAAATCATATTTAATTCAGAATTGTATTGTCAATCAATTTTCTTTTATAGTAATAAGGAAACATGTATAGTCCAAATCACTGTGTAATATTGTAGTTGATTAAATTTAGGTTTGAATCAATGTTCTTTAATTTTGATGAGAGTTTGAGCTTGTTAGTTTAGAATATTTGTGAATTAATCTAGTATGATCTAAAGGCAAAAAGAATCAACAATTATTTCTAAGGTTTTTAATTAGGAATTGTGTATCATGGTGATTTGTGATAAGGATTTGAATTTCTAATTTAAGTTTGTATTCATTAATAATTAATGGAAATGTTGAAAGGAGGTTTTTGTATTTGAAAAAATTAAAGAGAAGTTGTTTAAAGAAATATCTGATTCTGAGATTTCTAACAACTTCTTTAATATTGTAAACGGATATGTTTAGTGGAAAAAAATATGTGAACTCAAGTTCTAGTTTGTCATAAGAAGTAAAAAAAAGAATTTTTGGAGATAGAAGATTGAAATAAGTGAATGAAATTTTGAGTAGAATCATAAAAAACCTCTTAAGTTTCCTGATTATATCACCTAAATTTCTAAGATCTTTTTTTCTTTTGATTGGAAAGAGATGTGCCACTTCTTTAGGAAGATTGCTAGGTTCATTAGATAATTAAGGGAGTATCAAGAAGTATGAGTTTGGAAGAAAATTAAATTTGTAGTATATGTGAAGAGAACCTGCTATGTTTACTGTAGTGTTTCTGTTCACAATTGAAATTTTGTATAGTATTTTGACTTTTATTTATGCTGGAATTAGGTCTGGAGAGAGAGGTAACTCTGGTAAATTATTCTTAAACATCTTTTTATTCTTTTGTAACAAGTCATAGTAGACTAATTTGTTACTGTTATTGGGCCAACACAAAAAGTTATATCCATATTCCATAATTTGTGTTAAAAAATATGGGTTGAGATCAAAGATATTAATATATCTTAAATAAGTGATAAAAAGGCTAGCATTTAAGAGAAGTCTGATTTTAGATCTAATATCTTTATTGAGCTCTACTACTTTGTGTTTTGTTCAGTAAATTTTTTGAAATCTTCCTTCAAGTTTTTTATATTCTTTTTGATGATTATTTTTGAGTTCTGTTACTTGCTGAAGTTAAAAAAGTTTTTATCTTTTGCTTTGAATTTGATGAAAATAACTAAGTGAGATTTTTGTCTGACTCTTTTTTGAAGGTATTTGTTGATCTCTAATAAGATCTTAACCAGCTCATTTGGATTGGTTCTAATGGAAGAGAGTTTTGAAATCCAGTATATGATATTATAATATTTTGTAATAAGTTCATTAAGAATATTGAGATCTTTCTTATCCTTATTTTCAGTATTAATAGTTATATCATATTTTTCAATTCTTGAATTCTTCAATATTAAATTCTTTTTATATGCTTATAGTTTTTTGGTAACTGCTTCTATTTTCTCTTTATTGTTACTTTTGTTTATCAGACTTGATTATACATTTCTTGTCTTTATGTGAAAGTTTTTGCCCAAATTGGTAAAAGAGAATAGAATTGAAGAAAGACAAGATTAATGTGTTATTGTAAAATAATAGTTATAGATGAGATGTTAGGATTGTATAATAAAAAAACATTGGTTTTGCTTTTTTTCTCCTGTTAAATATATGAATTTAAGGTGTTGTTCATTTCCAAGTCTTTTGGAATAGAAAAGTTTAGATTGATGGATATTGATTGATTGTCTTTATATATATTTTGTACAGATAGTTGAGGTTAATTAGTTAATATATTTGGCAAATTCAGTTGTGAATCTTCTGATTGATAATTAGTTTTTGATTGGTTGATATCTGTAATTATTTAAAGGTTCTGATTGGCAATTGTTTTGTTATTCAAGTTGTTCAGAGATTTTTCTTCTTCTTCAGGAAGTAAGGTATTTTTCTTAGTATTTAGAGTTTGTAATATAGGTAACTGATTAATTTTTTCTAGTTGATATATTGTTGTGAGTAAATATGGATCCCTAAACAAATGATAACTATTTGTCACCTGTTTTGATTATTAAATTTTTATAACCTAAATTGATCTATATATAATCTAAACCAGATGACATTTAGCATCACAAGGTTTAGGAATCCATCTTTAATTATGAGAATGAATGTTTTTTTTTTTCAAGTTTTTGTTGATTTGAAATATATTCCGGGGGATATGCTTAGAGTAGTTCCAACCTCTTGCTAGAACTGCTTGGAGGACTTCATTTCTAAGCTAGCTATTTTTTGCAAAAACCTCTTGGAAGTTATAAAAGTTCAAGAATTCATCAAAATGTTAGAAAGATTTGTCCATAAGAATTGAAACTTGTGTCACAAGATTGCTTTGATTTTTTGCAATTGAGAATTCAATCTAAAAAATTTAAAGATTTGGGAAGTCTGGCTTGGTAACATTTGTGGTAAGAATAAGTCACTTTGTAGGATAGTTGTTAAGTAAAGAAATTGTTAACATTCTAGATGGTTCTGTAATTATGACTTCTTTATTTTTATTCTGATAGATTATGGATGCTTGGTATCAAGTTCTGTTTGAGAATAATATTTAAAAGTATATTATTGTTATTTGTGTTGGATAGTATTGTTGGTAACTGATTTCTAATATTTGGAGATAGACTTGGGTTCTGTTTAACTATGATTATTAAAGTCATATGTTATATAGTTGATATTAAGTGTTGTTGTTTTTGTGATTATATTTGTTGTATATATATTTAATATATGTGTATAGCATTGTTAACATATTAGTTTGTTTGATATATTATGACAACAATATGTTTACTACTGATATACTGTATTCATTTGGTTTGTTGTTTATATTATAGATCTGTTTGTGCTGTTGACATGTACTTTCTATTAAACGTGTTTTGATTTGTTTGATGTGTTAAATACACATGTTTGTAGTGTCAATCATTTGCTGGGGGTAAGCTGGATCTGGTTTTTCTTTAAGTTTGAAAAATTATTTACATAACTTGAATTGTTAATAATATTGAGATTGTTATTGTTTATTATTTTGAATTCTTTTTCTTAAATTTTCTTGGAAAAATCTAGTATTTTCTTGTTCTTGTCTGATGTTAAGATTGCCTGATTTATCAAGTAAAATCTGGCTGGTCAAGATTCTTTTAGTGTCTATAGAGATGCAGAATCTTGTATATGATTGGCTAGGAGCTAGAAGTGTTGATATTGACTTTTTTAAGAACTTACTATAAATTGTAATACTTGTACTTTTTTCTTTCTCTTGAAAATTTTATCTCTTTGAAAAGAAGAGAACCAAGCAAAATTATTAGTAACAAAGGTACTCTATAAAGTAAATTTACTTTCCTGAACAATTGTAATATTTTTTAGTTATGGTTTCCTGTGATGTTTATGGGTTTTTTGTACTAGAAGATTGTTTTTATATGGTGATGTTCTTAAAATTACCAAAAAGGCAATTTTTAAGAAACTGATAGTTTTACGAAAAGAGTTTTTTTTTTTTTTTTTTTTAGGTAAACATCATTTCTTTATTTGATTTGTATATAGCAGGATATACATCGTGAAAGAAACAACATCTCTCATATATTGGTATAATGAGTTAAATACTAGCTTGCCTACAGTAACCATACAACTAATATTGAAAAGAAAATTTAAAACAATATATTTTGTTGGATGGCACCAAGCAGCTATGAATACCTACTCAGCATTAGAAGAAATAGTAGTAGAATTAAAATTGGTAAATAAAGTTATTAGACTATAAATACATTTGGAATAATTATATTTAGATTGGATGAATGAGTTGAAAAGAGTTTTTTTTATTATTATTAAGTTACTATTAATATATATAAATAATTAAGACATACATAATATAATTATTTTTAAAATTTTTAAAAATTAAATTAATAACAAATAATTTATATTATATATATATTTATAAACTACTTTTAATATAATATTATCTACTTAAGTTGACATAGCTAGTTTTATAGCAATATACTGTATGTACTAAGCAGTATTAATCTATAGATTAGCTATAGAGATATAATACGTATCCATGTATCAACTAATTTTCAGTTAATTTGTAATGACACTTGGTATCTGTTTAGATATATAAATATATCAATAAAGATTATATATCTTGTGCACATTCCACTTTAAAAAAAATATTATTATTATTATTATCTACTTAATATAATATTATATTAAAAGTTTTATATAAAATAGATTAATTTAAATGAATACTTAATATAATAGCCATAAATTTTTATTTAATAAAAGTCTTATATTTTATATTTGTTAAAAATAAAAAAGATAAAAATAAAAATAATATTTATAAAAAACTCTTTTCGCTGATCCTTTTGCCAACCCAAAAAACAGACGTTCTCAAAAGGTTTTTTGTCTTTATGATAATAAAGTCTATACATTTTTCTTAAAAACAATACTGGTTTTAACTAGCCGAGTGAGCAGAAGCTACCACTTGTTTTATTTTTCTTTTTCAAAACTCTTTTCTTGTTTATTTTTGCAACTAAATACAAGAAATCCACCTAAAAGGTCTATGGCAAGAACACCTTTATAGGAAGAAAACTGACA
>CAJVPV010003939.1:0-10601 GCA_910591835.1 Acaulospora morrowiae | reverse complement strand
AATAAAAAAATTTTTTACAATATAATTTTTTACAAATGAAAGAAAATTGTCATTTTTTTTTGCCACCACTGTATATGCATTTGATTAAATAAGTACTCATTTTGACTGAAAAATTACGTATTGAAAAACGTGAACTATTAACGGTTATACACAAAAACCATGTGGCCTATTAAAATGTAAATTTCAATCTTTCCGACAACATAATCGGTGCTTTATAATATTTGTAAAATCCAAACTGCGCATAAAAGTGAAGTGTTATGCTACACATTATGTAAAAATGTTATGTCATACTGAAATATGACTATCGACTTAGTATCCTCGTTCAATTGTTCGTTCGTTCACGGTGATAGAAAAATCAACCGTTTAGCAAAGTCTTCGTGGTCATAATCTTACCCATTTCAGACGCTCACGCTTATAAAAAAAAGATGAAGCTCACGAGATCTATCGATTCCGAACTCAGCTCAACGAACTGGGTTGTGTTCTCTTTAGGCACCTGCGGTAATGACAATAAAAAGAAAAACGACTACAAAGAAAACAAACCCAAGAAAAACGCAAAAACATTTCTTGTCAAATCCGTGTTCAAGAGTGATCGATATGCTGTGTTGATCACGGATCTGAGACGTGTTTGGTTTGAAGAGTCGAGTGAAAGAGAAATCATAAAGCGTGCCAAGGTACGAATTGTTCTCTTGTCCTTTCACCCTTTTGTCGCATGAAATCCAAACTGTAATTATTCTTTTAACAAGGATCCGGAATCAGGATTGGATGCCTCAGAGGAAATTCAAGTGCCCAATCTGTTGCACCTCCTCTCAGGGATTTTGGAAACTCAGAAAGATGGAGTAACTTACGAATTTGAAATCGTAAAAAATAAGGTAAAATATTATTTCTGATTTCCGTTGATTTGATTTGTTTGTCCCGTCATTTTCAACCAATCACACTCTCTTCCTATAAAAGCTAAAACTAAACACATTGACGGATCTGGGTTTAGTAACGTTGCGGTGGATATTCTTCTGTGCGATTATACCCTTATCATCGTCACCGGAGGACATCATGACTTCAGAAGGTATACTCGATGGACCCGCCATCCTATACAAACATCTCATGCTACCAATGATGAATGTCACGTTAGGATATATGCATCAGGTCGATGAGTTGGTTAGAATAGTGAAAGAGAAAGAAGATGAATTGTTAGATGTGATCGAGGGGAAAACGTCAACAAAGAGTACGTGTTCCGTGTTATCTTGCGATTAACATTCTTGTGGTAACAATCTTTTATTGACAAAATTACGTAGAACGAAAAACGGAACATTTTGATGGAGACAAGCTGGAAGAGAACATGAGAAAGGTACATGTTGATCAAGCAAATATTACTTTTTTTTTTTTTGGTAGCGAGTGAAGTTGCAAACTTTCTAAACTTTCTACCAAATTAGAAAATAGCCCTCCAGATTGATCGTGTGAAACAAAAAGAAATTGTTCCAATTTCCGAAATTTTAGCCGATAGAAGAATACGCACTTTATTTAAGGATGTTACAGAAAACATCACCTCAAAACAGCGGGCTGAAGAGGTGCCACGTAGTAAAACACCTGAAACACCGTCAAACTCTCAACTAAGTATTGATTTGGATTCAAGTCAATCGACCATTTTAGAAGAGGATTTATCCAATTGGAAATTAGTTGATTCCAGGTCTTTTGGTGCATCGTCTAATTCTAAGGGAACCGAGGTTCTGTCTAATGAAAATAAACATTCACAAAAAGCAATAAGCAAAAGTGCCGAAAAAGAGGTATGTGACTGAATCACATGCATTTTTTATTTTATAACTCATTTTCATAACCAACCACATTCGCACCTATGGCTACAGGAAACAGTTCCGGTGCAAAAAGAGTTGGAGAAACGTCAACAGATTAAAGATAGTCAAAAGAGGTACGATGAAAGTTTGAAAAAGAAGAAAAAGAAAGTTTGGTAAGATCAATGATAATTTGTTGAAATGTATGTAACGGCGAGGTTGGTGTAATCATAAAAAACTGCAACTGATAATATTTCAAAAGGCAATAAAAAGAACGTATTGTTTTAAAAAATGACTGTCGAGTAATGTAAAAACTAAATAAAAACGAAGGTTCATAATTTCACAATCAAAATAAGTAACGTCAAATAAGTGGCCAAACCAGCGATACCCGTCAATGCAACATATCTCCCACTAGTAACAAAAGGTTTGCTATTATCAAACACATCCATGTTGCTTTGTCGGCGGTAATACGAGATGACCAAGATCACACCGCCAAAAGCCACGAATAAGACTCCGATGCCGTAGAATGATCTTTCGAATATTCGCAGTATGAGCATCGAAAATCCAAAGGATGCCAGACATGTTCGCCAATATGCACCTTCAAAAGTCCGCTGACGGGCTGCATTTGAATTTGTTAAGAAAATTAGAGGTTTATAAAAACTATTGTTGGAAAAGGAAATAGTGAAACCTACCTCTGTCTTTCACCAATACGAAAATTTATTAAAAAAATGAGTCAATTCAATTAACTTTATGCGCTCAAAAACTGTTCAACTTATCCAATCGTCGACATTTTACCTGATTTCTACTAATTCGGCTTCAGTCATGGCGGGGGGTGACTCGATGGGATGCCGATCGTATTCGACCATTCTCTAATGATTTCACTCACTTTTAGGACTTATTAATTGCAAACTACTAGCACTAGGTTATTATTATCTTTGATGTTATGTTTGCGGATATGGGAGAAGCCTCAACAGTATCGATTTGATCAGTTGTGTTTGCAAAAGCGCTTAAATTTAAATGTACTAAATGTGTTTTTTTTGGTGTAATCGGCATAGTCATGCTTGAACACAAGCATACACTGACATCTTGAACATGGATGTAGAACCTTTACGCCACTTGTTGACGGCTTTATGTTACGCAGATGACGATCTATGCAATTCATTATTGTGCATGATGACGTTCGTTTGGTAAATCGGGAATGGTACAGTATATCAATACTTTGTCAAGAAAGACAAAAAACTTGTGGTGTTCTGAATGCAAATATGGGTAACATCTGATTTTATTAAAAGTTTGTTGGTTAAAAACTAAACTTTAAATTACCTTATATAAAATTTTGAAAATTTTGACTGTACAAAATTAAATACAATATATGAATTATACGAAATTGGAAATGCAAAATTATATTACCTCATAAAAATTAAAAAGAAAACATACTGTAAGTATAACAACATGAACAATTTGTTATTAATTAAATTATTGTAAATTTACATATGAAAAAATAAGTAATATACCCGCTATATGGTCACGTACAGTATATCAAATTCATTCATCTTCATTGATCTTTTTGCTAATAGCGTATCTCTTTTTTAATGGTTCACAATTTTCAATAAGAGTATATATTATGTTAAAGTGTTTAGTTTTTTAAAAAAAAAAGTATTTATGAATTCTGCACGAGGAAAAGAATCAAATTTCAGGACCATATACAGTATTACTCGCGCAGGTCATTTACGCTTTTCATTGGAATAAAGTTATCTTTTTTTTACGCGTTTTTCGTGTGCTTAAATGAATGAAACTGATAATTCCCAAGGCTAGAGGTTACACCATTTCGTTTAAATAACTCACTGACGTTGTTTAGTGTGTGACTTTTTCTCCGATGACATCCAACTAGCATCAGGCAGTAAATGCGAGACGGTGAGTCTGTGATCTCTAGTAAATTTAGATTAGAATCTCTCCAGGTGGGTACTACTAGCATCGGACAGCTTAGACAAGACGGTGCGGCCGTGGTCACTTGAGAATTTAAATCAGAATCCACGCATTCTAGAACATAGCAATCTTGTCTACAGCGTTGATACCTTCTTTCTGGGTGGCACCCAGCTGGCATCAGGCAGCGAAGATGATACGGCCGTGGTCTCTCGAGAATTTAGCAGAATCTACGTGTTCTAGAAGGACATACTGACATGATCGTAAGTATGACCTTTTCTCCAGATGGTACCCAGCTGACATCGGGCATCGAAGACAAGATGGTGCAGCTGTAATCTTTTAAAACCAATAAAGCTTAGGTTATTCTTATTTATGATCTTAAGTAGCCAGTCTATATAAATAAAACATTTGCTCGAGCATAGTCACACGGTGCGCAGCCAAAGCATTATGCCACCTGATTATGGTGAGAGTAAATATATCAATCGAATTTATCGAAACTTTACAGATAATACTTTTAAAACTTTTATCAAAATGATATTTTTAATTAATTTAATTTTTTTAAAAATAATATTTCTTTCTACCATAGAACGCATAGTTGATCTATAAGAAATTTGCTATTATTGCATTTTAAGTCTAAGATTCTAAAATTCTTTGTAAATTATCGCAATGATCCATGCACTTTTTAAAATAATCCATGCAGTTATTAGGAATAACATGAATAAAGCAAAATATTCATAATAGAAGTTTTGAAGTTTTAGAAAATTAACAGTTTTCTCCACGTCTCTAATCAGATGCTCTTGGTCCGTTAATATAATTATATCTTTGGCGTTTTTCGCCTCTTCAATGGCCTCTTTGGTAAAATTGTCGAATGTTGGGGCAACTATGACACCAATTCTGTTTGGATACCACTTGAAGGTCACGTACATCTTCTTTATCCTAGGTGACTCAATTAATATTTAACATTATGTTATTATATCACAAAGAAAACGTTTCGTTTAATACCTATACAATTTTCGATCTAATAAAAATAAATTAAAAAATCATAATTATATATTATTTTTGGTAATATCAGGTGAAAAATTTAAATAAGTTACCAGCAATTCTTTAACGAGAAAAGAAAAATGTTTACAACCATGATACAACAGTTGTTTTTTTTATACTCGCGCAGGTCACATGGTCCTGTGATAAATTACGTTTTCGGTTTTTTCTTAAAAACGATGACGGAATTATTGTTAAACTTGGTCACGTCTCGCGATTAATGATCGTATTGTACAAAATCTAAAAAACGACGCACACAAGAGAAGTGTTTTATAAATCGCGAAAGATGGACGATATTGTATATTAATATGTTGTATCTCTGTTCTTTGTAAAAAGATATATAGTGTTGGCAATAAAAATTACCAATTTTTTTTCATATTAATCTTTATTAAGTTCAAATATTAAGAAAGTAATAAATCAAAAACTTTATTCTTATTTAAATAAAAAATAATATAAAAAGATTTTATAACTCTATAAGATTATAAATTAAAAATAAAGTATTTTTTTTAATTTTTTAGTTATTATCACCAGCCCGAAATTTTACTTCAGAACAAACTAAACTTAGAAAATACCCAACCTTTTTTAAATTTTATAAATATAACATTAGTATGTGTATCATTATTAAAGAGAACATGTCATTAATTAAAACAGCATTTTTACTACACGAAAGTCACATGATTAATAAAGGTATGCCATCTATTCGGTCACGTATGCTGGATTCTCTATTTAAAAAAAACGAAAATAAAGAATGTGAAGGATTAGAAAAAATTTTCTAGTTATATGTCTGCTGTCTCGATATATTTTGTTTATTCTATCATAGATACAGCTTGCTAGATACTGTATGTTTGTGTTATATTCCATTTTTTTCTAATAGTTTTACTGCTTGTTCTTCAAGCTTGCTACTGAGCTTTCTGTATTTTGTTTATTTATCATAAAAATAACCTGCCCGACATGTTCGTGTTCTATTCCATTTTCTTCTCTTCGAGCCTTTTTTCTTTTGCTACTAAGCTTTCTTCTTTACCAGTGCTGTCGTCACCGGCAAGTCGGTCGCTAACTCAAACGACTTTTCACGTGACGATAATATGAACGCTTGGATATGGTACTAAATAAAAGTAATGCTTTAACTCTGATCCAAATTATGATTTGTATTCTCTTAACCATCACTCTAGATGCGTCTCAAGACTACAAGTGTCTCTTCACGGATCAAAGTTAACGACGGTTTCATAATTTAAGTCTTTTCTTTACCATCGCGGTGTTAGACTATTTAAAAGAATGTTACTCTCCAAACTATGAAAAGCTACCTTATTTATATTATAAGAACGCGTTATTCTCTACTAAGGCTATGACTCAATTATTACATCATTGTTACCATTCATTGCGCTATTGTCTCGCGACGCGTCACAATGTCGCGCACCCGCCCCTATTGTACCCACAACATAAAAATAATTCCTTTGAATATGCAATCGAGACTCAAAATACATTAATATTTTAGATTTTATATCACAAGATACAAAAATTAATTCCAAGTAAAAACAATTAAACCAACTTAAAATGATATCTGATATTTTTTTTTTTTTTTTTTTTTTTTTTTTTTTTTTTTTAGTAGAATGGGCTAAGATGCCAATCATTTTTATTGATATAAAAATCATTGATTATATATTATACATCTTCTATAGTACTAAACTACAGCTAATGCTAACCTACTCTACTTCTTAACCTTAACTCATAAGCTTATACTTAAGGTGGATTTATTTTATATTATGGTGTTTACGGGATATTTCTTATTACCAATACACTAATCTTTTGTAGATCATCTTGACATGTCACGCTTTTGGCTCATGCAGCTTACGAATCGGATGACAGTATATATGCACTTCCTAGCAATACTCCGAAATTAGTCCTTGGTTAATACTAGCTATCAAAAAAATGATATCTGATATTATAATTTGTTATACTGTATATTCTTTTCTATATAAAATTAACTCATATATTATTTATAATATTAGATTATAAACCCTGTAAATCTATAGTATAGTAGATAGTGTTTTCAAATCTTCAAACATATGTTCTTAGTTCAAATACCTATAGAAGACAAATATATAAAAATTATTTATCATTTGTAGGTTTATCAGTTTTCCTATAAATATTATACTTAAATATTTGAATCTTAATTAAATTTAGTTAGATTGTATGAAAATGGGATCTCTGATCTTTTTAAGGATTATAAGCTGAAACATAAGAAAAATAAATAATTAATTATTTTTATAAACAACTATAATAAAAATTTATTTATAAATAACTAATCATATTTAAACAATACAGATCTGTTTTTATTATAATTTATATATACAATATATATAGTACATATGTGTATAATATAAAAAAGAAAAAAAAATTTTTTTAAAGAACTTTAATGATCATATTGCAACTTAATTTATAAAAACTAATCATATAAAATATATTTTAATATATTTTGCACATAACCTTATATGTAACTTTACATTTATTAGTAATTACATGTCAATCTACTATATAGTTAATTTATATGTTAAATATAGCTTTATTTATTATACAATAGAAATACAAATAAATCAGGGTTTAAAAAACCATTCAGAAACTTTTGTCTCTTCTCTATATTATAGAAATAGGACTACCTTTTATTTAATACATATAGTATTAATTTTCTATTGAATTTATTATTAAGACTTCAAATTAAAAAGATAACAATAATTATATTTGAAAAAGTATATTATATCTTTAAAGTTACTATTTTAAGTATTTGAGTAAGATCTTGCTTTCAAGTTAAAGACAAGATAGATTCTTAAATAATAATAGAACTTTTGTTTAAATATAAAGAAAATAATTTTTCTAATAAATATTGATATCTAGCCTTATACAAATAATTTATATTGTTAAAAAATAAGTAAGGAACTATTTTTGTTATTATTATCTTTGTTTGTAAAAATAATTAGAATCTCTAATTTTCATATATCATTTATTAAGTATTTCAATTATTAATATAATATTTGCAAAAGTATTATATTGATATTGGCTATTATTTATAATTTTAATTATTTATAGAATGCAATTAATAATAGTTATATAATAGCTTTTTAGATATATCTAGTCTAATTATCAATAAATAAACAATATTAAATTTGATAATAATAGTTATATTAATTTTTTGAAGAGATAAACTATTTGCTTTTTTTCTAAAAGATCATAGAAAAGAAAATCTTAAAAAAGTCTATTTTTTATTAAAGGTTGTTACTTTTTAATATAATCTTAGGAAAAGAAACCAACTGGTTAGAAAGTTAATAATATGGAAATAAAAATTACTAAAGAAAAAAGAGATCTAGGAAGAAAAAAACTTTAGAAAGAAGAAAAAAAATCTAACTTTAACAAAAAAAAAAAAGAGAGAATATATTTAAAATAAAGACTTGTAAAAAAAATAAAATAAAGAAAGAAAACATAAGGTTATAAGGAAAAAAAGGTGGAAGATAAGAAAAAGAAAAAGCAAAAAAAAAGTAAACAATTTAAAATTTTCTAAAAAAAAAAATTTCAAAGAAATGAAAAAGAATTTTACTTTTTTTTTTTTAAAGTTAGAATTTTATTTATATAATTTAATTAAATTTTTATAATATATATTTTGTAATTAATTTTAAATTCTAAATTATTTTATTGTTAATTTTTAAAATTTTTAAAAATAATTATATAAAATTTTTATTAATAAAAATTATTAAATTTATTTTAATAAAGCAATTAAGAAAGTATAATAAAAAGCATTTCACCTAATTTTAAAAGATTATTTTTCCAATTGAAACTTTTTATTCTGCAATTCTGATCAAAAATTGTTTTTTTCTTTCTTATAAATAAAATATATTCTTGGTGATCAAGACTGTTTACTAATTTATATATTTGATATATTATTTAAAAAAAATTTTTTTTATAAATTGAAAAGTTTTGAGAAAAAGTTTTTTTTTATTGTAATTTGTTATTCTGTTTAATTTTTTTTTGAAACAATAATATTTAAAAAATTTAAAAGTATTTCCAAAAAATTTTTTTTTAAAAATTATATAAAAACAATTCTTATATTAATTACTGTTAAATTACTAAACAAAAATATATTACTATTGGCATAAAGAAAATATTTTATTTTATTATTTTAAAGAAATAGTTAAAGCCGGTTAAATAATATTCTATAAATACAATTAATTAATAATAACTGTTATTTTTATTATTAAAAAGTTTTATTAACCTATTATTATATGAAAAAATATTTCCTAATTTACTGTTTACTACTTATTTTTTTTTTTTTGACCTCAAGATATATTTGATTTGTGTAAACTTCGACTTATTAATATTCTGATATTTAATTGATCGCGTGATCTGGTCCAATAATCAAATTGTCTAATTATTATGAATAAACATGTGTGTCCGAATAATTTAATAGTATTCGTAACATCTTGTACTCTAATGATCATGCAATACTGGCATCTCAGTCACGTAAGCATACGCACCTGTTATAACATGCAAAAATCTGTTGTTACATCAATTTTAGTGGGCCTATGGCAATAAACCACCTTTAAAATTTGATCTATTATTAGTATTATCGATATATTTATTATACCTTTCACTATGCCCAGAACAATTGAAAATATAAATACATGATGATTAAACAGTTTATCCTATATGTTTATCCATATAGAATGAAATTGTTCGATGAAATAATCTATTTATTTGTTATTGAATATTAAAATTATAAAATGCTTCGTGTGCTTTGTTACAATGATTTTTGTTCATATCAAAATCTATGGCGTAACACAAGAATGCAGCATCCACCCTACGATCGAGAGGATATCAATTAAGGAATAAGTATGGTATCAAATAAATAAATAAATAAATAAATATACTTACGTGTTCATCATGAGATGTGTATAAAATTGTGAAATATAGTATGGAATTATGGCTGCAAATATACCAGCGACGTATCCATATGATGACTGAAGTGAATGTACAGCATAAATAAAAGTAGCAAAACCGCATAAAAGAGCCACTATTATAGAGCCAATATACAAGACAATTTTTGTAACAACATCTAAACGAGTAATATGTGGTAATGTTAGTTCTGTCAAATATGATTTTTTCCTAATTATCTATATAGATAAAAAAGAAACGAATAGAATAGACAATATCGCAGTGTTCTTGATCATTAAATTCCTTACCATTTTCCAGTCCAGGAATGAGATTTCTGTGAAATAATTTTGTTGCCATAATTGCTGAAGTATAAAAACTTTCTCCTGATATTCCAGCATAGATCAATGCGTAATTGTTCAAGTTGCCTATTATGCCATCAATAAATGATAACCAAGCAGATAGACAACAAAAATAGTTATTCCCCTTAGTAATCTATAAATTAAAAAAGGCGAAATTCAGTTAAGTCGCCCAAGATACTTTTAAATTCGTCAAATAATTACTTTTCTCAGAAGATAGTTAGTCCATTGTAAGAATTCAATGGTGGAAAGGATAAGAGAACCAAGACATATTGTTCCTAATGAGTTGGTCGTGGCTCTGAAAAGTGAGAGTGATGCGATATCTTTCGAAGTATCATGTTCGGGTTCATGTCTAATCGTAATATGAAAATAAAAAATAAACTGAGAACAAGATTCCATCTATAAATCGAATGTTTCTATTAATGTTACCTGTAGAAATACCAATTTGACACAACTCCCGCTAACGTAACCCTATGAAAATAATAATTTACAATAAATAATACCGCCTCAACGCAATTATTGCGTGCAATATTTAATAAATAACTTATTATACCTTTGAATATTACGTATAATAGATGAGGTCCAAAAA
>CAJVPV010003938.1:0-10601 GCA_910591835.1 Acaulospora morrowiae | reverse complement strand
GAAATGAAAATTTTTAATAGTAAGGGACATTTGAATTATGTCCTCACAAATAATTTAGGGACCCATCTTTAGTCACAGCTCCACCTTCAAATGTTAAACATTGTATAATAGTTGTTTTGAACAAATAGTTGTTAAGCAGTTTGTTTAGCAATTATTGTTAAATTTATTCAGACTTTTTCTCTCACTTATATACATGCTAGTCTCAAAAAATTATATTAAATATATCAACTATCTAAACTATTGCAACTATATCTAATTTCTTAACTATCTTAACTATCTAAATAAAATGAATAAATCAAAGAAAAGAAATAAATTACAGATATCTTATTTCTCTCAGATTTGTCATTTTTGGGATCGTCATTGCATACACTCATGTGACCATGCAATTTCCCTTTTACACTAGCTATCTGCAAACAGGCACTCTTTCTTAAATGCATACAGTTACCATAAAAGGAAACACAATAGTAAAAGAAAAATGAGTGCAAACAGGAGTCTCAGAAGCTCCAAGCTGACCATCAGGTCCAACTACAATCTAGGAGACATGTCCAAGAAGATTAACAATATGAAAAGCAGAGAAATTATACCATACTCAGTTCAAAAATCCAGCAAAAAACAAGAAAAAACTGAAACGGAGGCAATATTCCAAATCCCGACACCACCGTTCAAGGTTGCAGCCTAGCAGAAACAAGCAACAGTAATAGTACAAAGTGACAAAACAAGTTATGGAAATACATGGAGCCAAATGATAGAAGAAGAGATGGGAGAAACATCTACCAGCATGAAAACCCACCCAAAAGAGGAAATACAAGGAAAGCTATAACAGACCAGTGAACAGCAAGCCTTGGAGAGACATCAAAACTCATCCTTTGGGAGATATGCCTGCATTGATAACAGCGACGAAGACATATATGCATCAGATCCAGAAAACCATGACCACCAGAATCATGAAAACGAATAGCAAACAGTCAACAAAGGAAAGAGAAAGGTGAAAAGAACAAGCAATAAGCCTAGACCCCACTCCCCGTTCAATCGCATGGTAAGGTATGGCAGAAAAAGAAGCAAGATTGGAATTTCAGCAGTAGGAGTTCCTGGCACTACATTCTGACAGAAAATACAATACATTATCAAAGCTTTAGAAGCATCTGAAAGCCTTCTTGCAATTCGCAAAGAGGAAAAAAAAGATGAAAAGTCGATCGTAGCCATTTTTGGAGATCAGCAAGCCGCAGAAAGGGCAAGCACAATCAAATTATCAGGTTTGAAAACAAGTATATGGAACACATGCCAGTGTTGGGTCTCAACGGCGAGTCAGTCGCTAATCTGGACCAAGACTCGTACTATGTTGGGAGAGTGGATCTATGTCGCTGGTGATACCAAAGGTACGTATGGGGATAATTATCTTAAGTTTCTCTTATGTTTAACTAGTCTCCTCTGTTAATCCCTTCCTTATTGCACTACAAGGCCCTGGATTCTCTTTAAGACGACTAAAAGACAAATAAGGTAAGTTTATTAATTATCGTTGCACAGGTACAAGCACTTGGTTTTTCAATGAATAGTATTTTATTAATTAATTCACCCAGATACACTATATCTACGATCTACAATATGTTATATCCTATTTATATACCTTGCAACGCATCTCTAAATTGATTGTCGCGTTATGCAAAATTACCAAACTTCTACAAACTCTGCGCCCATCGGTCATGCATGATTGATGCATGATCGATGCCCCATGTGGCACCGCGCCGGGCCCCACATGTCGCGTCATATCCCCTACTATAATTTCTATGCTAACACCAGACACCAATTCCTATACAAATAAAGAAAACAGTATTAGAGTATCAGATATCCCTTTGGATGCCAAACTTATAGACATATAACAAACCTTCACCAGATTTGGACAGGTTACTGACATCAATATGAGTACTTAATGCATGTAGCAAATAGCTATAGTCACTTTCCAAGAAAGAAGTACTAAGGAAAAACTAGTTAACATGTGGAGCATCTCCTTTAAAGCAGATTCAGTCAAAATTTTCGATAAACAATGAAGCCTTAAGGAAATAAAAGCCAGGGGCAATATTGCTACCAAACTAGACAATCTCTTTTCAAACACAACAGGATTTGACCTGCGTGTCATCTGTCAACAAATTAAAGCCAAAACCTGTTACATTCTTAGAACAGGAAGTCATGCCATAAAAAAGTAACAATCATTAGCTTTAAAAGCCAACAATGCTTAGAGAAAGCAATAGTACAAGACTTTGTCCTGGATAAAACACAAATTACATGGGCCCAGATTGACACAAAGACCTGCACCATATGTGACGCATATACATACTTAGCAGTTAACTGCCTGAGCAAACAAAGATGACAACAGTGGAAGGAATATAACAAAGAACAAGCAGACAAGTTTGATAAATTATATTAGAAATTCAAACCAGTGAAAACAACAAACATCAGAAAAACTATGGATACAATCACAAAAAAGAAAAAAGAAACAGCAAGCCTGGATCATATGCAGCAGCCCTCAAAAAATCAGAAGCAAATATGATACAAAATGCATAAGACCCAAGCAACCTGCAACAAGTCATGTACATTCTCAAACAACTTCAGCAAGACATTAAAGAAATCAAAGAACAACTAATAAATATAAACAAAAGAATCACAAATCTCGAATATTATGATAAAGATGGAGTGGTTGCTATGAAAGAAACAAAAGCAATTCCAGATCAAAGTATAGATGATGGCTCCACAGAAGGAGTATAAAGAAACCAGACAGACAACAGAAATGAAATCCAAGACCTCCAAGCCCAACAGAAACAGATTCATGTAACCATCCAATATACAAACCAAACGATGAACAACCTTATGAATACCATTCACAATCTCATCCCAGGAGACACAAATATTATGATCAACCTTAATTAATAGGAAACAACCCAAGTACCAGCGCAGAGGCACATGAGATCACTGACAATCTGTCAAACTTTTACAATTCAATAGACAATTATTCAGAAGAAGATACACAACTACCGGAGGAGTTACAAGAATACAACATACAAGACATTAATTATATAGCAGATACAGACGTGACCAATAACATCAGCAACAACATTATAATTCAAGAATGCCCAACAGAAATATAGAAACATCAAAGAAAACCACAAAAAATATCTCGCATAACATTATACTTGCAACATACTGCTATATCACAAAGTAACGAACATAGCAACATATAAAGACACAAGCCAGAAACATAACCATAGAAGATCTGGAAAATAGCAATACATAATGTCAGAGGATTCAACGATCCTATCAAAAGGACAATATGGCTAACATACTGCAATAAAGAAAAAATTGACATCGCAATTATTACAGAGACACAAGTCATATCAGATACATCCAAACACTGGAAAATGAAAGAATATCATACTATATGGAGCAACAGAAAAAAAGATGGAGGAGTCATAATAATGATCAAAAAAAGCATTGCAAATCATATTGGCAACATTGATATATACCAAGAAAGAAGCATATACTGTACATAGACCTCAATTACAAAAACCACAAACATATTAGCATAATTGAAGTATATATACAAAGCAAAGGTAATCCAGAATATTACTCTATATCAAAATGGATTCAAGACAAAATCTGGGCCAGACATCATAAAAACTGGCATATTATTACTGCAGGAGACTTTAATGCCCTATACAATTCAAAAATTGACAAAATACCAGTGAGCAACAGCCAAAGACCAACAGCCCACATATTTCAAACCCTAATCCAATTAGATCACATTAACACCTTCCAAGAAATATGGTCAAACAGAACCCGGTTCATTTGGACAAACATGCATATCACACAATCTCAAATTGATTGCATATGGATGTCACCCATAACAGCTGGAACTTAATTAACACTGATATCGAATCTTCAAACATGCTAACTAATAGCGATCATGACATTGCCATATGCAGAATTGAAATAACAGAAGTCATGACATAATAACAGAAGATCAGAACTCTCAAACACAGTAACATCTTCGACACGAAGAACACCAATAGCAAACAGTAGGAAAAATACAAACAACAGGTAGAAGATACCATTATGGAACAAAACCAAAAATACAACATAGGAGAATATATATCTAACAAAACATGGAATCTTATATGGAATACTATCTGCAAGGTGGCACATCAAAATATCAAGAAAAGAAAGAGATATCAAAAATATACAAACCTAAATTCTCACCACAAACAAAGCATATACACTATAAGGAGTAAGTTGAGACACGTTGCGTATTATGTGACTGATAGTCATGAATGGTACGTAAGAAAAACTGGTTTTTGGTTGGCAGTACATGATTATATAATGTGGGGAAGAAAGAAGGGATTGTAATAAAAGAACTTATATAATTTAAAACTTAGCCTAACTATTGTTTTTAAGAGTATAGCCACACTAGCCCCTGTAAATAAAAAGATGTATAAAAAGAATAGATGAAAAATTAATAAAGACACATACACGATATTACAAAAAAATAAAATATTCGAATAATACTTGCCCAAATCAAAACACGTCTCCTTCACCTTAAGTATTACTCACCTTAACTGAGGTTATGCAAAACTTTGTCTTCCTTAGCGACTGACTCGCCATTATACTTCTCACAACATACAAATTACCGATCTCAGAAGCTCAACACATGGTTTAGGAAATTTTTCCTTTTTAACCAACAATTTTTTTTTTTTTTTTTTTAATTGGCTAAGTAAGACTTTACTCTAGTTTATTTAGTATAGAATTTTTATATATATGAATATAGAGGTTTTAAACTATTACTAAGTTCTTATGTTAACTAGAATCCACTCACAGGTAACTTTGACCATCTGGGTTAAGTCTGCCATCATTATTTTTTTATATCTGACACTTCTTATAACTCTGAATATTATTTAACTCTATTCAATTATATTTTATTGCCTATTGTAACCCTATTCATTGTGTATTGTACTACCGTAACCTATTGCGGCTCATAGAAATCTTATAGAAATAAATCTTTTTGACTTTTCAGAAAGGGATACCATGTGCTTTCAAGAAGGATTGTCACACCAACGTGTCTTTCAGAAAGGATTGTCACACCAATGTGTTCCATTTGGATATTTTCGTACATCTTTTTCATTTTTCAGCAATTATCATAACACCAACCGGACGATCATTGTGCCATGACACCTTTTCTGGAGATCACATTCTTGATGCCCACTCGAATCAGCATATGAATTGGCTTAAACAGCACTTAACAGGTCATGGCGCTGGATATACATGTGATAGAAATTGGTAGATCCTTGATGCAATTGACACAATTATTTGATGCAATTAATTGAATCACTATTAAAGCATATAAAATAATTGAGTCAAATGCAATTATTTTTAAGGATTTTGGCAATTGAGTCAATAGCAAAATAATTTACACCACATGTATAGTGCTGGATACCATATTAATTCTGTTCAACTGCCTTCACCTGGGGTTAAACCGGTATCTTGTGATCTGAACCTGGGAGCACTGACCACTGTGCTATTAACCTACAGGTCTTTCTTAACCAACAAATAAACATCATCCAAAACAATATCACAAATATAATTGGAAAAATCAACACATCAAAACAGTATATTGGAACACCTTGAAAAAAAACAGATCTGAAATTAGAAAAAGTGAAAGTGTATATAAAAAAAATCAAACAAATATATGGCATTACCAAAAAGTGCTAAAGGAAAAAGACTGCCACATTATAGCCGAGCGAATTAGGAAACATATAGAAAATTGAATTACAAACTTCACAGATAATAAATAAAAAATGATAAACTTCATTTTAAACAAAACATCTAGCCATATCACAATGAACAAAATCATTACCAAATAGCCAAAACTTATGGTCACTACAGAATTAAGAGAAATTATAAACCTAGTGGAACAGCACTTTCAACAAAATAAAATAACAATGAAAAGTACAAGACAGCCATAATGGGAGATATGGAAACAAGAATATAGACCCAAAGAAGAAATCACAGAAAGCTGGTACCAACAAGTAAACTTTGTCATCGAACCATCCGAAGTCCATGCTGTAATAAAGAAAATATTCAATGACTCAGCACCAGAAAAATCAGGAATTAGTTATCCCATGCTCAAGAATCTTGGAAAACAGGTACTTATTTAAATAACCCAACTATTCAACAAGATAATGCTTACAAGCGAATATCAAAGAAATGGCAGCAAAATATTATATATCCCATCTCAAAGAAAATTGACTGGCAACACTAACTCAATTTTACCCATCCAATTACACTATTGGAAACAATCAAAAAAGTCTTCACAAAGATAATTAACAACAGACTTGCACAAATCTTTACAAAACACAAAATACTATCAGATCGAAACTAGGAAGGATTCCCAGAGGGAAATACACAAGATTTGATAAGTATAATAAACAATGTACTAGAAGAAGCTAGGAAAGAGAAAAAGAAATGCTGGCTCCTAAGTCAAGACATCAGCAAAGCTTACAACTCGATACAACATAATCTCTTAGAAAAAGCATTCAAGAGAATTAAAACACCTAGCAACATCACAAACATTATAATGAACTTGCTAGAGAACTGGAAAAACCAAGTCATTACATGTCATGGCCTAACTAATTCATTTACACCAATGGCTGGAATCGATCAAAGAGATACAATTTTCTCCCTTCTGTGGAAAATATATTATGACTCTCTAATTTGCAAAGTAGAAGCATCAAAACTCAAATACAAATTTGAAACCAAAACATCAAGTAAAAAACAAGGTAAATGGATTTCAACCATTGACAAAGTAACATCAATCACATATATGGATGATACATATTGGATCACAAACAATCGAAAAAATATGCAAAAAATTGTCCAAACAGTAGAAAGCTTTGCAAAAATCACCAGTTTGACAATAAACCCAGAAAAAGCGGCACTTATCACTATAAACCCAACCAAAAATAAAGCAATCAAAATGGAGAGGTTAAAATACAACCCAAGATGAAACAAGAAGTTATTAGAATTCTAGGGGTGTAGATTACAGCCATGGGAAACAAAGCTCATCAGATAGATCTCATTAGGTACAAAGTATAAACCACAACACAAACCCTTAATAGAAGCCAAATTATAGATAAACAATATAGATACATTATCAATCACATCTTCTTTCTAGCAGTAAAATATCTGTTATAAAATATCATCCTCTCAGAACAAAACTGTAAGAAAATGGATAGCATGATATGAGCAACATTCAAACACAAAAACAGGCTTCTGATTATGGCTATAAACAGTGGAATATACATGGAATTTGGGTACAAAATATTTAGCACACAAGATAGACAAATCCAGCTATATGCAAAATGTATATTCAAAGAATTAAACAAAACAAATATATGTGGAACAATCTCAAAGGGGAGACTACAACAAGCCCAAAACCAGGCCTGGACTACCAAGAATATCCTAATCCATCCTGAGGAAGCACTCAATAACAACAAAAGCCTCATCGGTCAATGCTTACACCTTCTCAACAAACAGAAGATCAAAGTCATGGAAAATAACACATCCAGCCTAATTAAAACCATTGAGGGGGACCAACTTTATATAATACAAGACATAATGGAAAAAGAGTGGTTTAACAAGAACAAATGGAAGCTTAAAAAATACAACATTATGTTTATCGAACAATTAACAAATGGATTCCAAACACACATGCTAGAATAGTAACAAATCAAAGCAATTATGGAAAACAAGCCAACAAGCAAACAATCCAAATGGTTCTTAAAAATTAGGATTAAATGTTGCATTCCTGATCTTTTAGCAAATAGATACACAATCCAGCTTTCAGGATTAACACAACCAAACCCAATACAACAGCTAGAGCTAGCAAACAGTCAGAACTCCAAAGCTAACAAATATATTGCATGTTCAATCGATTAAAAGAAATATATTGGTAAAAAAGATCTCTATAAGAAATCAAGAGATAAACAAGTACAAGTTCAACATATAACCAGAATCACAAATGACTCTCCACTTCAAAAATGTCAAAGTTGCAAATTTAAAGAAAAAGAAGGAATTGGATGCACAAGAACAATCAACCTCGACACATCTCTGAGGATTCCGGTCATCAAAACAAAGTATAGCTCAAAGATACATGGGAAAATTATAGGTCACATGGAAAGAATACAAACTTTCCTATCGACACTCCAGTACAACTTTCAATAAACACAAAACACACAAAACCTAAGTAACAGAAAAAAAGAGTACAAAAAGAAAACAATAAACAACTCAAGATCAGGGAAAAAGCTAAAGAATAACTTAATGAAATTATAACCCGAATAAGAAAATGGAACAACATCGAAGCATATACAGATGGCTCAGTTGAAGACATAGGCACATACAAATACAAAATAGGAATAAGATGGCACATCCAAAATATGGAAACAAATGAATATGAGGAGTTTAAGGCAAACACAAAAAACTTTCCATTTTCAACCAGGGCAGAACTTATTGCTATTCTTAGTCTCATCTCAAGCATCCCACAAGCAGCAAATGTCACAATATACACAAACAGCCAAACAGTGATTCAAAATATTTTAAAGAAGAACAACAATAGCAAAAAGATTACACACAATGCAAATTGGATAACAATCGAACAAATTCAAGCACTCATCCAAAATAAAAAGAGAAAAACAAAGGTAATCAAAGTCAAAGCACACTCAGGAATCCCGGGGAATGAAAAAGCTGATCAACTCGCAAAAGAAGGCATACAACTATCGCAAGAATATGAAATTACAACCATTCCAAATAGCAGTAATTACCGATGCCACTTGTCTTGGAACAACATTGTATTGGACACAAACATAAACGAATTCATCAAGAAAAAGAACAGCTCAAAATGGACAACAAAATAGATTACACAAAATAGGCATATGGCTTGGGTTATAAGTGAGCAAGAAATCGAAATCGATTGGAAAGCATCATGGAAATCCCAACAATCCACCTAAATCTCAAGCACAATTACAAGCAAGCAAGACCACAAAAGCTGAAACTTTTGATACAAATTGCTAAACGAAGAACTCCCAACATTTAACAAACTTAAAGAAAGAAAATCTGAATTATACAACACAGCAAAATGCACAATATGTGGAGAAGAAGAAACTATACAACATCTAATCCACTCACACTGTGAGAGTACGATAACACTTAAATACATGAAAACAATAAAGAAAGAAACCAGTTGCAGAAACATAGGGAAACCGACAGATTCTAATAAGAAAGTTGTCAATATCCCTAACATAGAGTTCATGAAAATAACAATAACAAAAGCAATATTCATGAAGGAAACACTAAAATATATTCATGAAAAAATGGGACTATAAACAGAGAAAGCCTGTGAGGCAATTACAAAACACATGAAATATCACATATCCAAACTCTGGCAAAAAAGATATGACAGAACAATCAAATGGGAAAAAGAACAAGGAATTATAAGAGAAATGAAATGGAAAACAAGAACAACCAAAAGAATGACAATCAAGAATGCAAATCAGGATTTCAAAAAAGAAGAAAAGAAGAAGAAACAGAGAAAAAGAAAGGAGAACTGGCAAAAGAAAATGATAGAATGGTTTGTAGAGTACAAATGGAACACAAATTACAACAATTTTACAAATATCTTATTTACTAACAATAATAAAGCCTTGGCACATTAGTTCTAATCAATTTTCTATAGAAAACTCTATAGAATAAATTAGATAGCTCAAAGTGACATTTGGAAAACCTGATGTAATCCAATATACAAACAATAGAATTGAGATTAGAACATATATATAGGAACATTTTTTAATAAATGTAAACATCAATATTAATAAAGTATACTGGGCAAGGCCTGGCTAGTATTATAAAAAAAAAATCTAGCTATTTGCAAATTTAACTCCTCTTTCAGTTCACTTGAAAAAAGGAAGATATCTTTAATTATATACTCAAAATTTTCTACAAGGCTTGAAAAATGAGATCTGCCACAGCAACAACCTTATCAGCATCTGGCATAAAATGAAAAAAACACTCAGTTCTAAAACATCAAATCTGAATATAAATGACAATACCACATTTAGCAAGATCTTAAATCTATTAAACACTTCATTAAACTACACTGACAAATCAATTTTTATCCCAACAGTAATATCATCATTCTAAACTAGCATTAGTCATTCAGCACTATTGATGTAAGTCTACCCCTAAGGTGGTACCTGGCATCAATAGACTTGTTGCAATAGGCAACAATTAATTTACTTTTGTAAAGATTGTTAATGTAATGACAGTAAATTTTTATTTAAATAAAGTCACACATTTAATATCCATTCATAATAAAAAAAAATATTATTGATTATAAGGAAATATCATTTAAAATAAAAAAAAAAATACAAGAAAAACAAAATATACTATATCCAAAGAAAAAACTAATGATATTTCATCAATAATGGAAGATAGAAATAAACAAAGATTATTAATTAGAACAGAAAACACATCTAATTATCCTATTCCAATGGAATTTTAAATTC
>CAJVPV010003937.1:0-10601 GCA_910591835.1 Acaulospora morrowiae | reverse complement strand
TTCTCAACTATCTTAACTATATTAAATATCTGAAATAAATCAAAGAAATCAAAGAAAAAAAATATATTACAGATATCTCATTTTTCTCAGATTTGTTATTTTTGGGATCATCATTGCATACATTCATGTGACTATGCAATTTCCCTTTCACACTATTAACATATATTAAGATATAAGATATATGGATACCAAACAAAAAAAAAAACTTTTTCCCACAGCACATCAATTTTCAAAAAATTGTCTTTTATAGTAATACAATAGGAAAGCAAAATTTTACTTCTTTATGGGTTTTCAAAGAAAGGATACTATTAGGAGCCAACCAAAGGAACAAATCAAGCTTCTTGTTCAAGCTTCAGCTGAACCAAAATCTGCAAATTTTACCTCAAACTTAACAGAGGAGACCACTCTATCACAAACACAAGAAGACCTCTTTAACATGAACTTAGATAATAACAAAGGACAAAACAATGACACACCAACCACCATGGCATCCTCCAGTACCTATGTTATCTCAGGATTTGCCTCAAACAGTAAGGATGACAATGGATGGACCCAGGTAAATAGGAAAAACAAAGGCAAGGCAAAAGAAACAGAAGATTCTTTAGAGAACAACCAAACAATGGAAACCAAAGGCCATACCCTGCTTCCGCCACCAGTCGACTGGAGTGAAGAGTATGGAAGACAACGTTTCAAGATGCAAACATCCTTAGCCAATATATCAGGAGATACAACCCAAGGAAAAATCAATAATCTCAGTTAAATTCTTTCTCACTTGGAATCCTTCAAAGGCATATACACAACTATGCAGAATGACACCAAAATGGTAGTCACAATGTTCGTCTCAGCAAATGATGCGAAAAAAGCTGCAAATGTTACAATGCATGACAATACACAGATCACAATGGAACCTACAGCCTTAATTAATCCAATTCTGGCAAAAGGGAAGACAATCAAAGTATAAGATATACCCCTACATGCCACAAAAGCACAAATCACAGAAGCCTTTACCAAACTCAGACAAATTAAAAATATTACACTAACCACTAATGGAATGTGACAATCAGCCAACATCAAATTTACAAATTAAGAAGAATATGATTATGCCATACAAAAATAGTCACATCCCTTTTTGACAGATTTAATTAGAATATTTTCATACTTAAATACCAATGAAATCAAAGCATAATGTAACCAATATATTTTAAAACTGTGCAACCTTCCACCAGGAACAACAGGCTACGATTTAAAACAAATCTTAGCAGATACCCATACACAAACATGTTACATTCCCCACACAAAAAACTATTTGTGCAAAAGATTTGCAGTGATTAGTTTTGAATCTATCGAATACAAAGAAGCAGCAAAAGACTATCAAGCCTCACAAGGCAACACAGAACTCATATGGCACAAAATGACCAACAAACTCTGCACAGTATGTCTTAATCCAAACCACATCACAAAAGACTGTGAAGAGCGAATAACAAGAGAAGAAAGATTCAAAATAAAACAAATCAACATCAAAAAATATCAACATCTTTATAGTAGATACAAGCCAGTAGGCATATCCACTATACAAAAAAAATTCTTAAAATAACATCCAACGCTTTCAACAAAAATCATTTGTACAAGCAATCAAAAATATACAACCACACAACAACAACTCTACAAATATACACTCAAATCCGGTAGCACACATAAACAGCCAAGACAAAAATACATCATTAAACATGATACTCCAAGCAATTTACAAACTCAGGGAAGAAATAAAAACAATTAAATCAATTCTCACAGATATGGATAATCAACTTAGCCATATTGAAGAAGATGCTTATTGGGCATACGCCACCCACAAAGAAGATGAAGCAGATTTTATTGAATATGAAATGAACCATAATACAATACTAAAGCCACAAATGTTAATACCAAAGGAAACCTTCTCAAGCTATTACAGAAACGACTAGCCACAAGTCCAATCCAAGACATTCGAGAAGTACAACAACAACTCCACTAAAGAATTGTAGCAATGGGTGATACTTTACAACAAATTTTAACATCCTTTGGTTTACTTGCCAAAGAAAATATTCCACAATCACAAGTACAGTCAGAAGAATTACTTAATAATCTCAATCAAACATCTCAATGATAACACAACCAAAGATAATCCAAAACAAGAAAACTCCAATATCAGAACCATCACAACAAGTTAATATTGACAAACATTATGAAACATCAATCCAATCTATTCATCCCCCAACAACAATACAACCATTAATAAGTTCATGGCTTATTATCACAACCAATGTTCAAGGATTAAATCTAATCCAAGCAAAATCTTACTCTGGCAAGAATGGATCGAATACAATAATGTGGATATAGTAGTACTTACAGAAACTAACATGACAAACCAAGAAGGACAATTTTGGTTATACCAAGATTATCAAACAATTTGGAGCGGAGCAAGCTCACAAACCAGAGACTTCGAAGTGGCCCTCATTATAAAAAAATATCTCAACAAACATATTTACAGAAAACAAATATGGCAAGATAGAATCATATTAGTGGATCTCCTCTTCAAATACAAACGAAAACTAAGA
Source organism: Acaulospora morrowiae (assembly GCA_910591835.1). NCBI lineage: Eukaryota > Fungi > Glomeromycota > Glomeromycetes > Diversisporales > Acaulosporaceae > Acaulospora > Acaulospora morrowiae. Next base: position 8,007 of record CAJVPV010003937.1, on the reverse strand, counting down.
ATAATAGCAATATACATACTAGCAACTCCAGGAGTTTTATAAAATGAATGCATCAAAGAAACAATCAACCTAATCAATGCAGCACAAAATGATCATGCTTATATTATAGTCCTAGGAGATTTCAACATGATCTCTAATTCCAGCCTGAATGTACCAAATACACAATTCCCACAAAAGAAACAATACATACCAATAAGAAAACTTATATACTGGCTAACATCACAACAATTCATTGATACCTACAGATATATCAACCCCTATAGCACACAAATCATATGAACAAATACCAATAACAGCTGTAGCAGAATTGACCAAATCTGGACATCATCATCTCCACTCTGGTAATTAACAGATGTATATATCGAACATATAGACAAAGATATAATGGAGACAAACCACTATACAACCCAGTGCCACATTCAAACATAGTGAATAGAAGATATAAATAAAATACATCACTGAAAAAAATCCAATAACAGATACAGATGGGATGCAACATCGTCAAAAGAATGGAACAAATTCGATGAAAACTTCAAGGCCTTTCTCCTAGAACACTGGATCACATTACAGTATCACCACTCATCAAACAACAAATGGAATCTCATCCGAGAAGTACTTTTCCAAGCAGTAGCTAAAAATATCAAGAAATACAGAAAACCTTGCCAAAAGCCAAAACCATCAAGATCACAAACAAAAATTTTCTATTGATTAATCAAGCTTAAAAAAACAATATATTATTATAACCAAGACTACATTTCCTACTCGACTCTCATAGCAGAATCAAACAAAATAATAAACAAACTTAAAAAAGAATATGATCTTCAGCTACCAACAATTCCAACATCTCAAGAAACAATAGCAATCAACACATGGCTAACAGAAATAGAATCAATTGCCCATAATCTAAAAAAGATCCTTCAAAAAACATGCCAATCAAAACAACTAAAAGTCATTCAATAATATATAATACAACAACAAACATATTTTAGCAATAACAAAAAACAAATGATCAAAAACTTATTAAACAACCCAACATGATATATCCACCTTGACAAAATTGTTATACAAAGGTCAGATATCAAAGTCATTACAAATCTATCAAAAATTCAACAAGCAGTAACAACACACTATCAACAGTGGACAAGAAAGTACATTATAATACTGATTTCAGAGACAATATAGGACCCGATATACTCACCTATACAACACATTGACCAAAACTGATATAAGGACCTTCTCCAACCAATTACTACACAAGAAATCCAAACAACAATCAAAACATGATCCTCAAAATTAGCACCTGGACTATATATGTGGTAGAAATTGGTAGATCCTTGACACAATTGACGCAATTATTTGACGCAATTAATTGAGTCACTATTAAAATATATAAAATAATTGAGTCAGACACAATTATTTTTGAGGATTTTGGCAATTGAGTCAACAGCAAAATAATTTATACCATATGTATAACCTGGACCACTAGGAATTCCGTACATCGCATTAAAAAAATTATCCAAAGAGTCAACAGATTATCTCACAAACTTGTTCAATAGTATCTTGACACAGGAAACAATACTCACAGAATGGAAACAAGGTAGCATATATACTATTTCAAAACCAAAACCATAGGAAAATGATCTAAACGTAACAAGACCAATAATATTGCTAGAGACTACAAGAAAAATCTTTACCAAAATCCTAATCGACAGATTTGCTAAAATTTTCACCACCTTTCCTATTCTATCCCTTCACAACTGGGCAGCACTATCAGAAAACAGTACACAAGAACCAATTCACATTCTTAGAACAATACACGATGATACCAAATAAAACAACAGAAAAGCATGGATTCTTAGCTTGGATATGGCCAAAGCTTATGACTCTGTTAGCATATCCAGACTACAACTTGCTCTCCAAAGAATCAAAATACTATCAAAAATAATCAACATTATTCTCAACATATGTGACAACAGAAGCAATCAAGTCATCACACATTTGGACTATCACTATTATACTTAGTAGAAGACGGTATTGATCAAGGAGACACAATCTCACTGCTACTCTGGAGGATTTTCTATGATCCTTTAATCTCAAAAATAGCAAAAGATCATGAAGGATATAAGCTAACAGTAACACAATTTTCAGACTTATCCACACCACCCAAAACAATCCATCAACCAATATCAATTCTAGCTTTCATGAATAACATGACACTAATTGCTAGTGGCCATCAAGAATTGCAAAAAATGTATGATGCCTGTTCAGATTTTTTCAACATTAAGAACATTCAAATCAATATGGCAAAATCAAATCTTACAGTATTAAATCACACAATTTTCAACCATAACGATACAAAACCAACCAATAGAAGCACTACCACCAAATCAGCCAGCTAGAATACTGGGAGTTTACATTGAAGGCAGAGGATCAAAAATATATCAAACACAACTAATACGTAATAAAGCAACAACCTTCTCCAATACACTCAAAAGAAAATACATAACAGACAAGCAAATCAGATACCTATACAATCAAGTATTGATACCAGCTATAGCATATTTGTTATTAGACATGATACTACTAGAGCCACTCTGCAACAAAATAATGGGAACTCTTAACAACACATACAAACACAAATTAAATTTTGCAGCCACAGCACCAAACTCAATTCTTTTCAACCCTATAGAATATGGTTTTTTTCACATATGGAACAGACAATTGCTACTCTATGCGAACAACTGGCATAGAAGAATCAACAACAATAGTCTCATCGGGAAAATTACTTCAATCAGATTACAAGAACTACAAAACCAATGGTGGTCAACAAATTTAATAACTGGAGAAAATTTCACAAGACCATTTATTTCATATGGACATGACCTCACACATAATATAATTTTTCTTCTGTGACAGCATGGGTTCACAGCAGAAACATCAGCAATTCATACAATACCCAAGTTAGGTATAATACTAGAAGAAGTGATGGGCAGTCAATAGCATCACAAATATAGAAAACAGCTAGCAAAAAACAAAGTAATATTCGTACACCAATGCATCAACTACCAAGGTAACAGATTAGCAGCATGGCAAGAAATCACACTTCCGAATTAACAACTGAATAAGTGCAAACCAAAATAGTATATAAACCTAAAGATAGGTCCCTAAATTATTTGTAAGGACATAATTCAAATGTCCCTTATTATTAAAAATTTTCATTTTTTATTATGAAATAAAAAAAAACTACCTACAAAGGTTCTTTATAGTTTTAAGCATCTATACAAATCATTTCTAAAATCATGTCCCTATTGAAATAAAGAGCTAGGAATTATGTCCTCTAGGGAATGTGGACATAAAAGGACGTAAATTTTATATGTTAAATACTTTAGGGACCCATCTTTATATAGACCTGCAAAACAGTACAGCCATGCTACAAGTAATCCAAAACAAAAACCACCAACAAAATACATCCAAAACAAATTACAACCTAGCAATAGAAACAAAATCAAAAGAAATCAAATAGGTTGCATATCGTCAAAATAATACAGATATCATTGGCAGGAAAAGAAAATATAGTAAAGAACTTATCAAAATCCAACACTACAACTGAATAAACAGCAACTCACTACTACAAGAATGTGACGGATGTGACTTCAATACATCCACTACACCTGGAGAATGCAGTTTCTCAGTGGCATCCAACAGTCTAATATGTATACCAGTATACAAGAGTTGCACTAGTACCAAAAACAATACAGACAACAAGCTACAACATAGAATCAGAATGTCACCAGGCAGCCTCCACTCAATAATCACAAACAAATTTACAAAACCAAAACATATCCCAATTCCAACTATACACATGGATCAAACCTTAATTCATATACAAACAATAAGTGAATTCATCAATATATCTAGTAGCACACTATAACAACTCATAAATATCAGATCCATTTTCAACAACTATAAGCCAATTACTATATATACAGATGGATTACTCAACAGATACAAAAACATGGGTTTCACATGGCATATACTCAACTGCCCTAATACAAACTTCAAAGGAAAAATCATATTCTTCCCATCATTGACAAGAGCTGAATTGGCAGCCATAGCAACAGCCCTAATCACAATATCAGCAGGAAGTAATATAACAATATGCAGCAATAGCCAAGTAGCACTTACAGCAATTAACAAAGCAACCACAGATATAAAACATTTCAGAACATTACAAAACAATAACATAATCAATACAATCATACATATTATACAATCCCAAAAAATCAAAGTCATATGGATTAAAGTTAAAGCACACAGTCACGATCCTAACAATGATCAAGCAGATTGGATGGCAAAGGAAGCTTGTCTAGAATCAACAAACTATATAGATTTCAAACCAATCAATCACCAACAGCTCAAATGGATATCTCAATAGAACAAACAAATCCTGGATAATACAATCATTAGAACAATCAAAAACATCATCAGAATAAAATATGTTATCAACTGGAGAATGCTTAATCGAAACACAAACACTCTAATACAAAACACAATTGATCAAATCAAATGGCTACCAACACTAAAATTCAGACAGCCATCAAAACTCACAATAGGAAACACAAATAACCAAGACCACAACATTAGAAGTTTCTGTGTAAAATTATGGAACCTGGAACTTCCATCCAAAGACAAATTACACATATGATCTACCACAATATATACAGATAACATATGTCTGAGATACAACAAAGCTATAGAAATTAACACACACATCATGATTTGCAAAACAACTAAACAAACATAATCAATACCATCAAACAGATAGTTAATGAGAAAATAACAAGCAGAGCAACAGAAAAAACTGGATCACAAATACATCAACAAATCTCTAAACATATACAAAGTAGAACAGAAAAGACATTAAACTGTATAATGAGAGGAGCATTAACTAATGGTATCATCACAATTATCAAAACATATACAGTTTCAACTACACAAAAGAAAACTATTCAAAGTATTCTCAACAGAATTCTTTGAAGTCTGGAAAAGATTTGGATATAGCGATACAAACAATTCATACAATGGGAAAAAGAAAACAACATTTCATAACAGGACAAATGGATATGGACAACTAACAAAAAAAAAATAACAAAACAAAAAACAAATATATCAGGGATCAATTCAATTATAAACCATGTAACACATAATTGGATCAACTGGAATATACTATATAAATTTTGAATTTCTTTTAATAGGGATTGGTAGAGCCTTGGCAAATTAGTCAAAGATATATCAATAAAATTCTTTTGACAATAAGCCACACAGTAAGGGCAACCTTTAGTGAGTTTATAGAATAGATAGAGTTTTTAAATTTTGTAATTTACAAAGTTGTATATGTTCAAAACAATATTCAATAAACAAGATGTAAGCTATCCATTAAAAAAAAAAAAAGATATATGAATACATTGTATACATATTAGTCTACTACTTATTGTAGTAGATATATTTTTAAAAAACCCTGTAACGAGGAAAAAGAAAGGAACTATCTACGTTTAATAAAAAGAAAACATTATAGACTAGATTGTCATATTTGAAGTAGTAATATATAATCAAGTTTAAAGTATATTATCTTTTATCAACAATCCCTTCCATAAGACATAGATTTAATGTGTCTACCTAGGTTCAAGACTTCCTTTTTGACAGTTGGGCATAACTCCAATAACAGTAGCAAAGCACTGGCGTAAGCTGCCTAATTATGGAGTATAACTCCTTGATATTTCATTTCCACTCAAAATAAGATTGCTTTTATTCATATTGATCAGGCTTTGGCTGCCTTTCTTCTTTAACGGTAGCATTGCTACTCGTAGGGCACAACTCTATTGTTGAGATAATAAGTAAGTTAGTGTGGTTAGGTATAGTATAGTATGGCTATGTTTTTAGAGTAAGTATATTGGTAAGTCGAATAACTGTAATCCATGCAAGGCACTAATCACACACTCTTCCAATCCAGTATAGTATGGCTATGTTTTTAGAGTAAGTATATTGGTAAGTTGAATGACTGTAATCTATGCAGGGCACTAATCATATACTCTTCCAATCCAGTCACGTGTAGTTGTGTTTGTTTTGATAATAAAGTATTGTTATTTTGATATTTGGATTGTGTTATTATAATACAGAATATGATTGGTGTTTTGTATAAGGTAGATCTCTTGGTAAGGATAAGCTGAGTTCGATTTTTTGGATAAAAAAATTGACAAGAATTAATGACTAGTCAGAAAATATAAAAATCATTTACTAGTTATTATCAGTAGAAAACAAAAAACTTTGAAAAAAATAAAATATTGTTTATTGATTAATATGTGGTTTATTGGAAAGAGAGAATTTTATTAAATATTTGTGTTTGTTAATATAAGTAAAGGATCTAAATGTGAAAAAAAAGTTTTTATTTATCTTCTAATGGCCAAACTATTTGACCAATATCTTTGCAGGTATTAGATCTCCTTAAGTAAACCATTGCTATATCCCAAGGGCCTTTGCAAATACTCTCACTACTCAATAGCAGTCCTTAGGATTATATTCTCTTCTCAAAGAATATAATCCACTAGTCAAAGTTTTTTGAAGGAAAGAAGATTTCTTAAAAAGGCAATTTTTACAAAAGAAGTTGTGTGTGAAAAAGAGTTTTTTTTTTTTTTATAATAATTTATTTAATAAAAATTAAAATATTTATATTATTATAGGAAAAATATAATCGGTAGATAATAGAAAATTATAAGAGTAAGTATATTAAGTATAAGTGATATATCAAGTATAAATAATATATCAAATATAAATAATATATTAGAAATAATATTTATTTATTTATTGTTTTTTTAAGATGAATGTGCATTGATATGAATCTTTATTGATACATAATATCTAGATATGACATCAAATATCTTCTATATATGAAATTATCAATTAAAATACATATCATGTCTTCTATAGTGAGGGGAAACAATGGAAGTATCTAGCGATACCCAGGGAAAATAAAAAAATACATATGAAAAGAATAAGATGGGTTGCGTTTGGAGATAGTGAGCAAGTAACAGTGGGGAGGAAAAAGAGGAAAATCAATGAAAAGGAAGCGAGGATCCTACACTACAAAGAACAGGAAGAAAACCAAGAACTCAAAGAATGCGAAGGGTGTGAGCTAAACAAATACAGCAAAGAGAAGAATTGTCAATTCAACAAGAAAATAGAAGAGACCTGGCAACCAGTAATCAAAAAAGTAAAGATGGAAAAGGATGGAAAAGTAAGCTATATCAGAATAAGAATGCAAGAAGCAAGGAAAGAACTGCAGTCAAGAGAAACAAAAGAAAATAAAAAGAAAAGGAAAAGAGTAGAAGAATGCGAGAACAAGAAAATTTATACAGATGCAGCTTGGAATAAAAAAATGAAGAAAGGTATAGGGGTATGGAAGTATATTGAACAAGGGAAAGAAATAAAGAAAGGAACATGGAAAAATATCACACAAAGCGCAACACAAGCAGAAGTAGAAACAATAATAGCAGAAATAAAAGAAGTTGACATAGAGGGGAAGGTAACAATAATAACAGACTTAAAACTAATGGAGCAATATATAAATGGAAGTGGAAAGCGCAGAAGAGAACTACAAAGACAAAATAGGGAAGAAGCAGTGTTAACAAAGTTGGGAGCAACAATAAGAGAAAAAGAGGAAACAAAATTTAAAGCAGAATGGACACGAGAGGATGAGCAAGATCCAATATTTAAAGAAGTAGACAGAGAAACCAAAGAATTACAAAAAACAACATATATCAAAGAAGAAAAAATAGAAACAAGAAAAAACTGAGGCATAATATGAAAAGAAGATACATAGAATATCGGTTGGAAAAGGATATGGAAAACTGGCAACATAATTAAAAACACTACGGCATGGTTGAAATTGGAAAGAAATAAGCAAATACAAAGTACCTTAACAAGACAACAGATTGATTGGAACGCAACATG
>CAJVPV010003936.1:0-10606 GCA_910591835.1 Acaulospora morrowiae | reverse complement strand
ATATATATTAAAATTTTTATATTATTTAAATAAGTTTTTATAAAGTTATAATAAAAATATTAAAGGTGGTTTTTTTTATCCCAGACTGTATATAATAATAATTAATTATTTTTTATTAATTATAAAAATCAAATAAATTTTAGATAAAAATGCTTTGATAAAATATAATATCTAATAAAAATATTTTATCTTCTTATAATGCTTCTCCTATTTTTTAAACTTTATTTATTACTAATATGCAATGAATTCTTATTAGCCTATTTATACTTATGATAATAGTAATTACTTAGATTCAGCAAAAAGCATTGCAAGTATACAAAATATCTTTTCAATAATAAGTGATAAAAATTAATATTTTCTTAAAAGTCAATAGCAATTCTCAAGACTTCAATCCTTTTCCAGCCAATGCTTAAAAGATTATATATATTTTTTGAAAAATGTTTTATTTAATAAATATAATAATATTAATATAAATAGCTTTTATAATAAAATAAGAATAAGAAAAGGTGCAAGAAAACAAAAAAGTTCAAAATTATTATAGGCTTTTTTTTATGCAATTAAAAAATAAGTAAAACTTTTAAACTTGAATAGACTTTGATCAAAGATTTTATTTTATTGCATTAATTGTTTTGGTTTTTAAGTTTTTGAGTTGAAATTTACTTGTAATAAAAAGAATAAAACATTTTTTCTTAATAAAAATTATTATAAAAAAAAAATTTTCAGCAAAATAAATGTAATTAGAAGAGAGTTTTATATATTGTAAAAATATATTTTTATAATTCTTTTTATATTTTAACAATATAGTATATATTTAAAATTTTATTTTATCTTATTAATATTTTTAATATTTATTAAATAAAAATTGAAATATTAATTGAAATTTGGTTAAAAAAATTTTATATACAATAAACATACTTTTTTGTTTTATTTATTATTGTTTTGGTATCAAAATTTTTAAAAATTACCAAAAATTATTAATTTAAAATTATTTTGGGAAAAATATGATATGTAATTTATAAAAAATATATTATTTTTTAAATAAACAATTTTTATTTAGCATGTGAATATAGCAAAAATTTTAACAGAATAATATAAAATATTAACTTAAAATTTCTTAACATTGTATTGTGTGAGACATTTTTTTGGTAAGATAATATCTGATCCCTTTATATCCACGATTTCAAAAATTAAGCTTCGATTATGTTAAATTCATCTTTCCAGACTCATTTTTATTCAATAAATAGCTAAAAATAATTGCAATGATATTACATGTGGTTGTATTTTCTTCTAATTGTGTTACATCAGATAATGAATGCTTTTTTAACGCATTTATGCTATAAAAAACCAATATCAGCTCAAACAATAATTTCCGATTTGGTTATTAAGTAAATATTTTTTGATATATGATATATAGTCACACTGGAGTTAATTATATGGTAAAGCTTTCTCCACACCCACAACTCTCTTTTATGTTTGGATTATTGAAAACGAATTTTGAAGAAAGCTTATCTTGTACATAATCCATCTCAGAACCAAGCATCTTGAAAAGTGATTTTGAATCTATCAGAACTGTAACACCTGTTAGAAGTAATTGAAAACAAATATATTAATTGTTTAAACAATGATTCAAAAATTCATTATTACAACTAAAACTTACCATCCTGATTGATCTCTTCATCGAACTTTCCCTTTTCTTTGGCATACTCTAGAACATATGATAACCCTGCACAGCCCTTGTTTTTAACGGCTACTCGAATCAGTTTCGGATCGGGACCTTTAACTAATTGTTGTAACCGCTGAACTGCTGCTGGAGTCTTGACAGGAAAACGTAACGGCATGAGAAAAGAAAAAAAATTTAAGAAATTAATAGAGAAAAAAAGGTTTCATACTAACTAAGGTCATTGCTGCCTTTGGTATACGAGTTCTTTTACCAGCTAATGAAGCTCCAGCACTCTTAACTGTTCTGATAATAGCTGCAGACATTCTAAAAAAAACTATGCTTGTAAAAATTTCAATGTACGTATTCAAGCGAAAATACCGTTTGTGATGAATTTTGTGTTCTGTTCTCTTTCGAGTTCTATTACGTAAGGCCATAACATAAATCAAGTGATTAACTGGTTGGTTTAATTACCTACTGTAACTTTATTGGCTCTAACTAAAAAAAGCTTTACTCTAGAAAATGACAATTAAACCATAAAATATATTTATTATATTCTTATAAAATTATAATAAAAAATTCAATAAAAATTTAAATATAACAAATTTTTAACTATCCTATATATTAAAATAACAATTAAGCGAAATTTTGTAATATATGATTTATTTTATTATTATTATAAATAAGTTAATTATTAATATATATAGTATATGTAATTAATTTTTTTTTTTACTTCTAATCAAACTACATGCTAATATTATTTATTAATCTTTTAAGTAAGAAAACAATATTACAGATGTTATATTATTGCTAAATATTTTTTAGATAATGCAGTACATCTGTCAATAAGTCTAATAGACTTATACAGTATATAATTCTTAAATTCTTAATATCAAAACTATTATATCATTTATATAATCTAGATATTTATTAATTATTTTATTACAAAAAAATTGATTCATTAAATTATTACTGTATGATATTAATTATTTTAGACTTTCTAAATCTTTTTAACTCTTTAAGTATAATTATAAAAAATAAAAAAATTATTCTTATGTCTAATTAAAAAATCATTACTAATTTATATTCTAGATTGTTATCTATTGTAATTTTAAGAAGTAAAAAATTTTTATTTTTTAAGAAAAAAAAAAAACAATATATGTAATCAATTAATTGTTAAAAAATTGTATATGTATAATTAAAATCTTTTTAAATTTTAGAATCCTAATTTTAAAAATTTTCATTATATAATAAATGTTATTTAAAAATAAAATCAATATCTTATTATATAATTATATTCAAATTTTATTATATAAAAAATAAGAACATACAGTATATATACAGTATGTTGTTTAAAATTATTTGTTAAATAAGAACAAAATTTTAAAAACAGTAATATCAAAATATCATTTATAATTTGCAATTTATTGTTTCTTATTAAAATTTAATACAGTATATTAGTTAAAATACAATATTAAAAAAATTTTTTTTTAAAAAAAACAACTATTAAAAATTTGTGCTTTATATAGATTATTAAAAAAAATTATTATTATTTTAAAATTAATATACGCATGACAATTATAATAATTTTATAGTTTGAAAAAGAAAATTAACAAACATACTGTATTTGAGCAACTGTATAATTTATATTATACTTATCAAAAGTTTAATTTATTTACGATATATTTTTTTATAGTTTATAAATAAAAAAATGATTCTTTTGCAACCATATCTTCCCTGTCATTGTACCACGAAGAAGGTTCCGCTCCCTGAATTTAGTATAAAATAATTACATGAGACAGAAACTTTCCGATGGTAAATTTATAAACAAATTTCTAAAATTAAGTCCTGTTCAAAGATTTTATTTGACTTGAAACTATGTACAAATGGAAATTCTTGCAAAAGAAACTATATTATTGTTTTTGTCCTAGACTACTCTTATTAAGTTAGAATTCTTGATGACTTATTTATCTTATTAAGTTTGTGGATCTTGTGGTTATAATAATTATAATATTATGGAAACACAATTGTACAAGTCCGGTTCTTTTTGGATGTGGCTGAAAAATTTTGAGATGAAATTATCCAGAATTTTTTGTTAAACATTATTTTTTCCCCATCCCCGGATCTCGGGGACGGTCACCTTCTTTCCCTTAAAGTTAACAACGCCGCGAATGTATCGTCCGTTCGCAATTTGAGAAACGGGCACAGCTATGGGAAAACCTGACAATGCACGAAGCTGTTCCTCATCACCTTTTCCCAATGGTCTTATTCTTCCCTCGCACAACGGACATCTGTACTTTACATCGGGATCTTCGACCAATTCTTTATACCGTTCAGGCGTGATGGCAGAGTCGCACCTCGCATGAATCCAACTATCACAATCATCACAGCACACCATATCCTTGTCATCCTCATTTTCTTGACCATCCTCCACTTCCGAATAGGTTTTAAGGCACATCGGGCAAAATCTATCAGCAGAGAAATTAGGTTCGCACTTACTGCAAATCGTGGCCAGATGAATCGGATAGTTCGATTCATTGGGGATCGCATCCTTATGAAAATAACTACTTGCTGCATCATTCAACGATGTAGCTTTTTCTCCACACGAATCGCATTGCGCACAAAGTGAACACAACCATGGGCCTAATAAAGATTATAGGGATTGTTATTAATACACTGAGCGCGATCGGAATCGTATGCTCTGAATACACGAGGAAAGTACCTTGCGGAACCTCAGTAACTTTTGGCTCACTACAGTCAAGATGCCAAGCCCTATCACAATCATCACATATAAGGAGAGTGGCTTCATCACCGGAAGATTTACAAACTGAACAAGTCTTGCAATCATTGCATTGCCATTGGTAACTTTCAATAGAGACCAGAAGTCTGGGTGTAGTAAGACCAAGACAAATCGGATGATATTTTCGGTGGCATTGAGAGCATTTGGTAATGTGCTCGGTAGAACACGAGACTTTAGGAGGTAATTGCAGGTTTGGAGGAACAACCGTGGAATAGCAAATAGCACAGGCGTTGGGAGGAAGGGAAAAAGGAGTGGGAGGCAGCATATTAGAGGTGCCAGCAATATCGGTCTATAATTATCAAACAATGCATTAATCGACATATAAATATCCATATCCGGAAAATCATTCGTTGAGGCTCAAAATGTTGAGACCTACCTGTACAGAGTTCACGACGGAATTCATGGGTTTGTTTCTGTTCACAGAACGACCCACAAATGCGGGTGCTTGTACGCTATCTTTGTGATACATGCATTTTTCCCCTTCAGCAATTACAGCTCGTCTACATGGTTGACCAGTTGTTGCAGTTATGACACCACATATATACTGTGGATTTGCCTTACTTGATGAATATTGTGAAATGTTCCTTCCTGTCTGATTAAAACTCTATTATCAAAATCAAAAGATTTTCGATTAGATGGATTCAACAGAGAAAATCTGAAAATTTTTGGAAAATACCTGATTGCCAAAAGCCTGAGTGGGTTGAGTTTTTCTGAAGTGGAAATATGATTGTTCCTCTGTTGCAACAGTTTCTGGTGTAATCGGCATGTTTGAGGTTGTGGCCATGGGTACATTTTGAATATCGGGTTTGAATCGAGTTTGATACCTATTGGAAGAAAATCTATCAATACGGGTTTAAAATGATTATAATCGTACAAACATTCAGTACTCACACAGGGTAAGAGGTTTGGAATTGACCGTCCATCAATGACAGAGGATATTTGTCCTCGACGTGATATTCGGCCAGTTCCTCGTTTTTCTTCATGGTTTCAACAATTTCCCTGATTTCAGGGGGTATAACTTCCAAAACCTCTGCACTAAGTGTCTTGTGTGGGTTCCCAATTTTTGGTACAAACTCAACTTCAGGCTCTATCGGTGCGGGTGCGTTATTCTTTCTCGCAGAATAATTCATTGGGGAAGTCATTTCGACACGAATGCGCGTCGGTTGCGTATCACGGGGGAATTGATCAGTATTGGTATGTGGATCATAAAATTTTGATTTTTCGGAACGATGAATGTTTAATCGATTGTTAAAATCGCGACACGAAAGCGCCTGGTGATACATCCAATTCGTCTCATTCAAAAGAACACGAGGATTTTGAATATAATTGGTATTCGCTCGTCTTGAAAGAATGTTGTTCGCGCTTTCCAATTCCGAATCTTGACCTTGATCGCTGTTGTGAGATTCGTCATAATTAATATTAGATTCGAAATAATCGTCTTTTCGTCGTTTCCCGCCTAATACAATTCTGTGACCAAAAAGTTTAAATATGGATCTCGCAGAAACAAGCGTAATTGCCCTATTCCTAAAATTTGTTGGCAGATAACCGTTGGCAACAAGCCACTCGCGCTCCTGATCAGTCGCCGCGATTCGTTTTAGAGAGGGATTTTTCGAGAAGAACAAATAACTATCACGAAATCCCAAACATTTAGCTGGCTCCATGGAACACATGAAGATGGTGTTTCCTCGTGATTCTAGTTGAAAGACGGGCACTCTATACTTTCTACCTGAAAAATCATAGAAAATCATAAATTAAAGCCCAAACGTTAATTTACCAATTGTGCCAAAGTGATTTAATGCATTACCTCCCAGGAGTTCGCCGTCTTTTGTAATCTTTTGTTCGCCCTTTTCGTCCAAGACTTCGACTTCCTCAGCGGCTTCTTCCTTAATGTCCCGTGATTTTTCATCTTTATTTTTCCTGACATTATTTACAGACGATTGTTCTTTTTTGACACCGATCTTTAAAGTCTTCTCATCCATCTCATTGTCTGCTTGTTGTGCCTCCTCGGTATCATCCATCGGTCGTGATGGTTCCACAAGTTTATCACGATTACTCGCAGTCAAAGTGACACGATGACGCTTAGAATTAGGATCGTTTTTTCGCGGTCTCCCAGCTTTACGCTTCAGTTTAGGCAACTTTTCAGGAGGGGAACTACTGCTTTCGGGAGATTGTATCCTAAGACGAATGCGGGTCGGTGGCGGTGGAGCCTGAATTCCTCCATCAATATCCAGGGAATCAGTTTCCTGCGATCCTTCATCAGAAGCATCAACATCTCCTGGGGGGGTTTCGACAGCCGGCAATGATCGTGGTTGTGATTGCTTACGCGTGGAAGTACGAGTTGTTCTTGCACGAGGGGGACGGGCATGGTATGAGACGCTCTGTGTTGCCGCACGCCTCGGGCGTCTCTTTGCAATGGTCTCATATTCATCTGTAAGCAATGTAGATTTTTGATATGTTTCTTTGAGACTCGAATCAACCATTATTAACACGATTTCCTTTTCGATTCGATCGCAACGCTAAAAAAGCTTCAGAAACTTCTTCTCAAATATGAAGACACGAAACAACGTTGGTTAGCTTACCTTTCGCGCTCTTGGGACTCATTTTATGTTTCATAAGTTGGAACTACAACAAAAATCAAGTTTCGTCAGGGGAATCCTCAAAATAACTGATCGAGTTATAAAGAAATGGGTGATCGGCTAAATTATTGTTTGGCGGTCGGACGTTTATTAATTTAGGAAAAAGAAAATTTTCATGATAGCTTGATTTCGAAATTCTGTTAGACGACAACTAAACGCATGAAGCTTTTTTTTTTTTTTTCTTGAACAAATTCGTCAAATATGAAGGTAACATTGACACCATAATTGTCATTATATCGCACGAACGTTACACTAGTATTGAACGATTCGAAACAAATGATTATGTAATTGAAATCCTCGCCGGCATTATGTGGCTTAATGCGGCTCAAAACATTTTTACCCACGCACTACGCAACACCATATACAGTTTATCACCATGAATTATCTATTGGTTAAGAATATTGCGAGAAGGTCACATCGTGTGTACTTTTTCATCAAAACGGACTACCTTAAAGCTATACGATGGCCTGCTGGCAGGTTATGATAAATAAAAAGATGACGTTTAATGTTTGATGACAAAATAATTTAGAAAACTATATCGGTCTATTTTTTTTATTACTCGTTGCTCGCATGAATCTACAAAACCAATCGTTCTTAATCGATCTATCATATAAATCAAAGACTGATGCCGAAAATATCAATTGATCTTTCAGCGTAATAAGAACCGATCCGATAATAATGCGCATAAGCGAGTGATATTATAAAATGACATCTTGGGAATTCACAAAACGCTTCTTTTGACGCTCCCGCAAAAAAACACGACGGATACCCGATCGTATTGGTTGCAAAAGTGGGATAAATCATGAAGTTAAAATTTGTAGTAAACCTAAGATTCCTAAGTTCGCTATTGATCTTACTTCTCTCCACCTCTGTAAAATGTGAATCCGTGGAGGACCAGCCATCTCATTCCGATTCACTGTTCCCTTTACTATCGTCTTATCGCGAAGACTCATTTCCATTTCATGATACATTCGGCTCTTCATCACCACATCAAACGATTCATTCAAATCCGTTCGCGTTAATGGACGAACTGTTGGATTTTTCTATGGATGCCACCAAAGAGATGTTCGATTCGTTGAATGACGATCTAAGCATGATGGGCGATGATGAGGAAAATTCTTCGATCACCACTATTGAAATCACTATCGTTGGAGGACCACCCGCGGAGCAAGAGGAATCAAATGACGACGACCTAGAGCAGTATATGGGGACAAAGAACGGAGCTCTAGAAAATGATGACGAACAAACGATCACAACAATACCATTTCCTTCTTCATTCGACAAACCCATTTTATGTGATACTACTCAACAAGAAGACCCACTTCCGGACGAGAAAACTTCATTCGTCGGGCCAATGAGCGCAGTGCTTTTAGCATTGGCAGCATTAGCCGCGGTTACCCCTGTTGCCATCAAATTATTAAAATGCCGGAAAAAGAAAAAGAGTTACGAATATTTGATAGTTCATGCCAATGATGAAGATCAGGTCACAGATCTAGAGAGGGCGGTGCACGATAAAAAGTAAACGAAAGAGATGAGTAAAGGATAAGTGTTTACAAGATAGACAATGGGAATGATTAAAGTATCAATCGTGTAAATTTTCTCGCATGGGAATAGATATATACTGTAGATAATACAGGTGTTTTCTTACGAAATTCTCAACTCCTAATGTTACACAAGAAATGTATGTAAAAATGATTTTTCCAACATAATTCAACTATTTTTACCCTTCGTTTTCTTCAAGAGGTCATATCGATTGTCAAATTTACAATTTACATGCGTACGCAATTGCCTTACTCTCTCGGAATTAAAATGACTAGTCTCACCGATGCACTTACCAACACCTTAAATCCCACAACCTCGTCAACACTGACCATTCGAGTAATCAAGAACTTTGAATATCGTACTGTCAAGAATTTGGTATTGCAGCACGTAAATCTAGAGAGTACCACCGTCGGAGAGTTAAAAAATATTATCAGACAAAGTAAAAGTTGCATTCTTTCAATCGATCAATTTTTATTATATTTTTTATGAATTGCCGTTTTCTTAATGTTTTTGCGAACTATAACCGAATAATTAGAAATCAACACTATTTCCGGATTTAAGCCTTTTCGTAATGTGAATTATGGTAATTGAAAATATTTGAAATTCGGGGGACTCCCATTTTCACCTTTGTCTCTCTAACTTTATGCATCGGTAATCTCGAAGATACGTTAAAACTTTATACAAAAGCTCACGGTGCAAAGGTGAATAGCGACTTTATTAGGAAACACCTACTTTACTATAAAATATAATAACATACCCTTCGCATTGTCGCTCAGACGCAAAACCTAATAATAAACATTGAACACGAAGAATGGATCTTTGGCAATGATGAAGATACCTTGATCTCATGTGGTTTAGGTTGGTGTTATCGTTAATTTCAAATAGAAATGTTTACACCCACTAACTTGGCAAACTTACATCCTTCAAGAGAACGAGTCTGAGGTTTCATTTTTCAATAGGGAGGCCTACGAGGCTTATAAACAACATCCTGACGTGATCAAATGGGATTGAAAAGTGAGCAACTCATAATGAGGGTAAGAAGTTTTTTTTTTTTTTTAATAAAAGATACTGTAAATTTTTTGGCGGCACTTATTACATACACTCTTACATTTAAGTATGTTCTCTTTCAAATTGTAAAATTTTCAATCTGTTGGGAAAGTTGGACCTCCCAAAAACGCAAACAAATTATTTAAATATTTCAGTTTTTTTATTGAGTTCTTTTTTTTTGTCAAGTAAAGATTTTGGAAAAGTACAAATCAATCAATACTAACGTGCCAAAAAGCTAGGTGATAATATAATGATAGTAAATTACGTATGTACAAGATACTAAAAGAGAAATATATTAAGAAAAAGTATTATAAACAGAAGAAAAAAATGTCTTATTTTTGTCCCAAGAAAGAATTGTAAAAGGTTGCTTTTTTAAACAAAAAATCTTTAAAGAGAGTGATTTTTTTTTTTTTTTTTAAAGAAAAAAAAAAAAAAGGAAAAAAAAAAAACTGTAGAAAGAATGACGTTCACGCGAGACTAAATTAAAATTAGATATTTACAAATTACAAACCCAAACCCAAACCCACATATAAATAAATTAAAAAGTTCATTAAAGTCTTATGAAGAAGCGTACAACACCGTTAAATGGTTGTACACCCAGATAAACGTTGTCATCATTAGTATCATAACCGGGAACGGTATTTTAACATTCATTATGGCTTGCATGGTCCCGAGTTGATGATGATGCTGCTTTGTCAACGAATCATCACTCTCGTTCACTGACTTGAATAGCGGGAACGCCGAAGTCGCCGAGTTCTTTGCCGACACCGGAGAAATGCTCGATCTGCTTGACCTTCTAGATGTGTTGGTGGCTAATTTTTCCAAGACCAGCGGTTTCAGGTCCATACTTGACGTCCTCTTCTTGTTGGAAGGCATGTTTGAATCAATTTCACGTGATAATCGTCCCGAAGTTTCTTCGCGAAG
>CAJVPV010003935.1:0-10607 GCA_910591835.1 Acaulospora morrowiae | reverse complement strand
CAAGATTTGATAAAAGTAATGAATATTTATTAAATAATTATTTATTTTAATATAATTATTATTACTTTAAAGATTTTTAAATTTTTTTGAAATAAAAATTTCCAATGTTTATTATTTAGAAGATTTTTAAAGATTTTTCCAAATATTTTTGGAAATTTTTTTTGGGGTGAAAATCTCTAGAAATTTTTACCAAAAAAATTTCCTAATGATAATAAAATTTTTTCTTATCTCTATACAGTCAATAAGAAATCTAATATTCTTCTGGCTCAAATAAGATAATAAGATTGTCTAATTTATTGAATAAGATTTAATCTTTTTTAAGTTTTTACAATATTTAAAGGAAATGATTAATTTGGCATATGACTGGCTATGGTAATAACAAGAATATTGGTTTTTTAAAATCTTATAATAAATTAGAAAACTTTGTTTTTATTTTTCTCTTTTATAAAAAGAAGATAAATTAAAAGTTGTTCAATTGTACTGTCTATAAATTAATAAAATTAATATTATATTTAATAATAATAATATTTCTTGAGATTTGAAATATTTTAATAAAGAAAACTTGATAAAGTTTTTCTCTTAAAAGAAAATTTTTTAATTAAAAAATTTGATAATAGATAAAATAAAAGTTTATGTTTATCTACTTTAGATAAATAAATATATTTATATTTATATATAAAAAATTTTTAATTGTTTACTATTAATTTTTTATTATAATTTTGTTTAAAGAAATATTTTTTAATATACTGTATTTTTATATTAATTATTCTATAAGCTTAAGAATATAAGAACTTTAAGGACTATTGTTTTATTAAAATTGAATTTCTGATTAAAGACTAAATAATTTAGAAAATTTTATTTGTTCTTTAATTATATAGAAAAAAATTTATAATAGTTATTCTTTATAATTTTGTTTCAATATATATTTTTTCTATAAAAATCTATTAACAATAATTTTATAATTATCTCTAATATTTCAAAATTATTTCTAAAGTTATACTTAAGCAAAGTTATTGAATCTTTTGCTTGTTTCAATTAAATTTTTTTTCATTTTTTTATTGATATATAATATTGTACTATCTCAAAATTTACAAAATTTTTTCAATACAAAAAACTATAATCAGTTTTGTTTCTTTAAATAATCAATATAAACTAAGAGCCAATTAAAATTTTATGACAAAATTTTATAACAATCAAACTGGTTCAAACTTATTTATAGCAATAATAACAATAATATTGTTTAATAAAAACATTTTAGCAATTTTTTAATTAAAACATTCTCAATGTCAATGTTATAGTTTTATGAAAATATTGGACTTTTTATCTGTTTTATTCAATTTTTAAATAGTTACTGTATGATTTTATAAATCCAAATAACAATATCAAAACCCAATTATTAATTTTTTAATAAAACAAAACTATTATTATAGTTTTACAAGTTCACATAATATATTCAAAATGCAATTTAATCAAATTTTCTAAAAGTTTTTTTTATTATTGACAAAAATCTTATTATTTACTTTAACTTAACTATTTATAAATAAATATCAACTATTCAAAACAACTTTTGATATAAATTCATCCACATAGTATAAGTTAGTATCAATAGTTGTACTGCAATATGTTACAATTAATTTGTATTCTATTTTAATATATAGGATGATTAATGTAATGGCAGCAAATATATGTTTAATAAAATCTTGCATTTAATACTTATTTGTAATAGTATATATATATATATACAGTATATTTTTTTAAAATCTAGATTTAATTTAATTTTTATATTAAAAAAACTTTAAAATAGCTTAAGTAAAAAATTTTTTACAATAATTTAAAAAAAATCGATTTTCTAATAAACAAAATTTCAATTATTTAGAAATACAATTATTCAGTAATACAAAGATACAGTTTAATTAAAAGAATGCTTAAATAGTATCAAAAAATTTTGTATAAAAATTTTATTTGAAAGAAAAAAATTATAGATATAAAATTAAAAACAAAAAATTTGAAAATTACTTGAAAACAATTAATACTTTCGGCCAGATAATAAATCCAATCATATTAATTAAATTACCAAATTAAAAATTTCTGAAATTACGAATTGACTTTTTAATAGTTTGGATTCAAATTCTATTGAAAATTTTTCATCTATTGTTAAAGCAAGATATAGATAGAATTATTTTAAAAATTGTAGAATTAGAACAATTAACAATAAAAGAATGAGAAAGAATTTTAGATAAAATTATAATTAATCTATAAACTCAATTAAAGAAATATATAATTTAATAATCGAAAATAATAGTGAAAGAGTTCAATAAAATTTCTATATTTTAAGGATTATTTGATTTTCATTTTTTTTAGGTTTCACTAATAATATATATTTTATACACATACAATAATAATATATATTTTTTGTAATTCTAGGCTTATGGAGTTATCTAAACATAATCTAAAGGAAGCAAATCTTCGAACATAAATAAATAATAAACATGAAGCTAACGATTATCATTGACTTAATAATATGCATATTTGTTGAATATGAAAGCAAACATTCTATGAAATAAACTTAGGAAATTGATGCAATATAAAAACTTAAAAACAAAGTCAAACATTTTCCTTCTTACGCCCATAAATACGGCCGATTTCGTGATAGCTTTTATTATCTTCGAACTCTTTATCGCATGCTTCAACCATTTCGTCAAACTTTTCCGGGGTTACCCCTAAAAATGGCATAAGAACGAGTTTTAGGCTGTGAAATGCGGTCTTCATATTATCAATAGCCTAATAATAAAAGTTTGCAAATTAGAAAATTATTAAAACTTTGAGTGTAAAATAAAAAGGACTTAACCGCTTTTCCTAGTTTTCCATCATCAGTACTATAATTATACACGTTTTTTTCCTCATTAATATCCTCGAGTTTACCACTTTCTTCAAATAATGATCTAAATCTGTAGATAATGTTGCTGTCAAGATTTCGAGAATTTTGTATTTCACAAACTACAGGTATATATGTGGTGATTAATATAGTTTTTAAATTTTACAAATTATATGCGTGATTTTATCTTACTGGTATCAAATATTTTAGTTGAAATAGGTCCCCCACGGTGAATAACTGGACAAACATCTGACAACTAAGAAAAGTAACATTGCAGATAAGAATATTAATTTTTAATAAATTTGGTTTGAAATCATGGTGCAATCAATACTGTACCTCTAAGTAACCTCCAGGCTTTAAAACTCTAGTTAATTCCGTTATAACATCAAGCCAACTGTTTAAAGGAATCGCAGTAAACATAAAACGTTGAAATACAAAATCAAAGGTGTTGTCCTCAAAGGGTAATCCATTTAAAACATTCGCATAAAAAACGGAGACATTTTGGGGCTTAATTTCAGTAGGTTGAATAGGAGAAATATCGACTCCTATAATTTCTGCGTTTGGATAATCTGTTGCCATATTGAACATCCAAGAACCTGCACCACAACTTTATTAAATAAAAATTGATTAAATATCATCTTTAAGAAACATTCGCGTAAATTTATTAAAATTTATCTCACCCAACATCAAGAATCTTTGAGTCATTTCTTTCCAAAGTGCGTTCAACAGGAGCAAAAAAGTTACCCTTATATATGTGCCGATATATGAAATGTTGTAAATGCAACCGATCTAATTCTTGATAGTCGTTTGGAAGATAATATTTTGCACTCGTATCATTATGATATCTCCTTCCGTCAATGTGTCGAAAATTAGACATTGTAGTAGTTTGTTTTGTTAATGTTGAATCTTTTTTGCTTGGTTTTTTCGTTGTATTTCCCATGTTACTGTACTAATTTATGACAAATTTTGATCGATTACGGTATTTATACAATATGCTATATGTAGTACCATATTATTAATGTTTGTATATGTTTTGTTTACAAAACACTAACAATGGTTCACTGCAGTTCTCAAGTTAGGCGAACCACAGACTAACGGGTTATGTACAAATTAATCGTTATAAAAAGGTTGTTCGTGATATTATGAAAATAGATGCTTTAATAAAACATCTATAATATTACTATCTGCCATAAAATCATAACATTATACAGTAGTATGAACGCTAGTAATAATTTCAATAATTATGCTACTATATAAACATTTCGTATTGGTTTTGACAATTACTGTACTCGAATTGATCTCAAGTCCATAACGTTTTGCAAGATTTGTGCTACGTTATGCGAAACCGGCTCGGATTATCCGCGAACTAGAGTTACACCGAAACTTGGAATCCGAGTTACTGTAAACTCTCGATACAAATAGTCTATATATGTTGATGATCAACAAAAGAAAATCCGATGCATGGGGTTTTCGAAAAAATCCGAAAACATGAAAGTTACTATTTATTAATTAATTATACAGTATCTACTTTTGCATAATGAGTATAATCTAGGCAATCGAATATATAATAACATTTTATTATTAACATTTATGGATTACATCTTATGCGGAGATTTTTTTAATTCTAATTTTTAATATTTCTATTTAATTTAAAACCAGTGTTCTAACAACAAATAATCTATAATAAAAATTGCCACTAACAGAATGTTTATGTAATATGACCAACAGAATCTTCTTCACAACAGATACCACCAGTTGGATCAAGGTGTCAAATGAATCCTTAGCTCAATTGTATAATTTAATTTGAAAACCACAATATAACACTACCAACACTTCACCTCTCACTGGTATCAAGTGGAACTAAGAATCCTAATGATTCTCTTCAATTCTATATTTGATTCTCAAGTTTATATTAAATTTAATAGGTGGGGTATACCTCACTATCATTTTTAATAGTGTTCTGAACCTATGCAATTCTCTGTGATTCTGTTCGATTCCAATTTTCAGAACCATAAGTGGAACCCAAGTAAATCACTGAGTACTGCCAATCCAACCAGATCAGAGAGAAATTACACTGTCTCCACAGTAAGCCCACACTTCAATGTCACTTAAAACAAAATTATTATCAATCTATCTACAACAGTTATTAACTCTTTTACTTAATATAATTATAATTCCTTCAAATGTATTCAAAATTTAATATCATCTCTTTCAAATATTATTTCCTTAATACTGAATAGGTATTCATAACTGCTTTGTACCATATAACAAGATATATTGTTTTAAAAATTTTTTCAATATTAGTTATATAGTTACTATAGGCAAGCTAGTATTTAACTTATTGCATCAACATAAAAGAAATATTGTTTCTTTTATAATATATACCTTGTTATATATAAACAAAATAAAAAAAATAATGTTTATTTACAAAAAAAAAATTTCTACTAACAATAATTAAATTTTATATAATAATTATTAATTTATGGTCAAGATTTTTACAAAAAAAAAACAAACAGTTCAAAAATTTTTAAAAAAGTAAATTTTAAGTATAAGTGTTTTTTTAAAAAAAAAACAAATTATATAACAATATATATCTTTTATCAATAAATGATCTTTAAACTATATATCAAATTTTTTTTAAATATGAAATTATATTATATTAATTTATATATTTTATATGATTTTTATATAACTAGAATTAATATAATCAATTAACTATTACTAGCAATAACTAACTTAATTTATTTTTAATTCAGTTATAAAAACCTATATTATTGTATATAAGTGAATTAATATAATAATATGGGTAATTATTTTCGAAGGCGGACTGGAAATTTTCTGATGGGATCCTGAAATTTATACTATATATGTATTGTCTAAAAGTTGGGTCCGAAAAAATTATATCTAGCATTTTTGATGCCTTCAATAATAATTACCCATATATCAAATTTTTTTTGTAACTTGAAGATTAATTTGTTTTTTTTTTTTAAACTAAGGCGATATCAGTTTTTTCTTTTATTTATAAGCGGT
Source organism: Acaulospora morrowiae (assembly GCA_910591835.1). Lineage (NCBI taxonomy): Eukaryota > Fungi > Glomeromycota > Glomeromycetes > Diversisporales > Acaulosporaceae > Acaulospora > Acaulospora morrowiae. Next base: position 4,702 of record CAJVPV010003935.1, on the reverse strand, counting down.
TACTAGAAAGCAATATTATAATTATAGAAGGTTGAACTATATCTCTCTTTGCTAAGAAGAGTTTAATACATAACACAAAAAATTGGTTATTTCATCTTAGTTTAACTAATCATTCAAGCAATAAAAAAAAACAATGAAAATCCTATAAGCTCTTGAGTAGTGGCCAGCCTGGGCTTGACATATTTGTGTGATATCTAGTCATATGAAGGTGCTGCAGCCAAATATACAGATTGGTCTCCAAGTCATAATTAGGATTTGTATGTTTGCTTTTCAGCTTTGACTTAATGTATGGCAAGTGAAGAGTGAAGTAGGAGAGAGTTAATTTTTTTATGTATAAAGGCACTGCAGTCACTTTTCACAAGTTGGCCTTCAAGTTACATAAAGAGTTTGGCATACACATTTTCCAAGTGTAGCAGAAGTGTCCAATAAATAGAGTTGGATTGGAATTTTTTAAAGACGTTGTTACCTAACCATATACAAGGACCTACATTGTTAAGAGATGAATAAGAAACTTCTGTTGTTGACACCAGTTTTGTTTGCAGGAGGAACTAGAATTTCTGGTCATTATGTATCATATTACTAGATATCCCAGATACCAGCATAATACTTGTAAAATTTTACACTGGCATTGGTTGTCATATGATTGAATATAGTAAGGTGCAACTTCCTGAAAGTTTATATGACAATAATTATACAATGGCTTTTTAGATATATCTAATCTAATCATCAACAAGTAAACAACACTGAATATGATAATGATGACCATGTTGATCTTTTGGAGGGGGTAAACTATTCATCCTTTTTCTAAAAAATCATGGAAGTGAAAAACTTCTTAAAATCCATAACATAAAAGAAGTTATCACTTCTTAATATGGTTCTTAAGAAAAGGAAATCAACTAGCCAGAGGGGTGATAAAATGGAGAGCAGCAGTTTTAAGATAAAGAAAGACCTAGAAAGAAAAAACTTCAGAGAGAAGAAAAAACCTAACTTTGGCAAGGAATAGGGAAAAGAAAAGAGGAAGAGAATATATATTAAAAAAGGTTTGTAAAAGAGAGAAGAAAAAAAAAAAAGAGGGAAGAAAAGAATAATAGGAAGAGAAAATAGTATTAGAGAAAGAAAAAAAGTGAAAAAAGAAAACAACTTAAAAATTTCTTAAAAAGAAAATTTTCAAGCATAGGAAGGAAGTGGGAAAGAGTTTTTTTTTATTATATTTATTCCCTTGAAGATTAATTTGTATAAAATAGTTATAATATCTTTATATAATAAAATAATTTTATTTCAATATTTTTTTTATTTCAATTTTGCTTGTTATAAATTAAGTTATTTTTGAATATCATATGTATTAAATTCTAATTATAACTTGAAAACTAATCTGTATATTATGGTTATAATATTTTAAGTATTTAGATATTATTTTATTCTTAGAAAACTAAATGCTATCCAAGATTTAATATAGATTTTAATATTATTTTTGCTATATTTTTAGATAATTGTTAGAAGTGTAGATAGGAAATCAAATTTTGAGTCTTGTATTAAGCTCTTTCTAGCAAAGAAAAATATATATTAACCTATTAACTATAATCTTACTTATATAAAGTAAATAAATTATAATAAACAAGAGATATATTAACTGTTTTATCTCCTGAAAAAAGTCAATAAAATACTTAAGTATTTTAAATTGGTCTAATTATTGCGAATTTATTAGTGTTATGTAACTGTACATGTACAATATATTTTAAAGTTACAAAGCTATAAACAATAATGCCAAGACAAAAATTTTTTGCATTCAAGTGTAAATGGATATAAGTCATATTATAACATAATTTATATAGCAAAACCATGTAAATTTAACTGGTTATTGATCAATATAATTAATTAATATTTTTAAGTTTAAAAAATAAATAGATAAAATGATATTAAAGTCTTATAAAAAAATTAAGAAAGATTTATTTTCACAAGAATTTTAAAGGAAAGAATAGGATTTACAAGTACATGTATCTATTACTCGGAAACATCAATTCTGTATAGATGTTACTAATCGTGTCAGAATGAAATATGATTAAGAATAGTTCCTTAATTGATTTGGAGTCTTGAGTGCAGCCCAACAGCGACTTAACGAAATTGATTTGCAACTATTAAGCAATTGTGGTCAATTAAAATCACCACCTTTACACATGGTGTCAGTATAACAGAAAACAACCTTCCTTCGTTCGATATATCTAATTTAATGTAATTTGAATTAACTTACTAAAAAATGTGAACGAGACATCAATTGCATGACTTTCAATGCTATTGAAAATTCGAGTACATACTATGAAAACGAAATAAAATCATACCACCAATTTCCGAAAAGCATTCGTCAACAATGAACCAAAACATAAAATAATCTACATAATATAAAATTCAATAAATTATGATCGCTGTTTATTTGTATATGCTACGAGGTCCCTAGAAAAGTAAATATTTATGAGATATCAGAAATATATAAAGTAGTATAACAAAAAATAGTTGAAAAAAAATATGATTCTTACCTGATAATATCATCCCAACGGACATTTACGAAAGTCATACAACATTTTAAGCTTTCCGGATCTGTCGAAGATTTGTCTGTTATAGATTGAGAAATTTTCTTCAACGTTTGAAAGAGCGAAGTTGCGGATATCGTTTGTGAATTCCGATTTGATGTTCCTCCATTCTGTGTGCTTTGTAGTGTGTTGTAATTTCCATTTCCGGACGTATTGTTAAGAGAGAAAGATGGTGGATTAGCGATATCCAATATATCCTCATCATTTATAGACGTAGCGGTAATCGCCACCTATTTAAAAAAGCCATTTTAATTTGACATTTCCTTGGTACTAAATAATTTCCATACTTCAATTAGTTATATTTATTATAACAAAAAAGGTAAACCTGCGCGTGTCCTTTCGCAGCTGGTCCTCGCATCATAACATACTCTGTAGGTGGTGTTACAGGGCCCATCTTAAACCTTCTGTTTAACTTACTAGCTGTCTTCTGCTTGTAAATATCTACCAAAGATGTATAAGGAGCAGCACCCTGAAAAAAGGTAATCTTCGTATCATTAGGTTGCGGAAATGGTCCATTAGTCATTGATCTCCGATGGCGATGATTACGACGATTGATTGCGGGTCCATTGTAGTAATCGTCATCGCTTTCATTGTCCATGTCACTAAGATCTTCATCGTCATTCGATTTGCTTTTTATTGTCGCTGCTAACTCGACACACAAATATTCTCCCTCGGTTACAATTAAATGTTCAAACATATCCTCATAGTCATCGATTACATAGTAAATTAACGGATAAGAACATTCCATTGATGCCTCTTTGATATCCATTCGCGACTTCGTTGGAAGGGCGTAAACTCTCTTAGATACGTGTTTATTGGAACAAACCATGCTAGTTTTTTGGGTGGGTCCATTTGACTCATCAGTTGACCGTTTACAAACAGCGACAGTTAACTTGCAAGGTAACTAAGAAAGTATAGATGTAAGTAATTAATAAAAAAAAACAGATACATCTAATCATCATACCTGAACAATCAAATTTAAATAGAAAGTCTCTTTCCACAAAACTTCATCATCAACCTCTAATTGTGACATCCCTCGCTGAGTAGGTTTTCGTTTGACGAATACTGGATCAAGATCTTCATTTTCATCCTTTCTCACAAAGAATAACAAATCGTCATGTTTGTTATCACTATTATCGAGGAAAAATTCTTCAAAGAGAGCTTTCCATCTGTTTATAATGGAGACAATTTTTGAATCAAAAAAGTCGACTCAGTAATCTAATCAAAATAATATTATTATTGTTGTCAATTGCAATTTTAAGATAGGTAACCTATGCTCTTCAATCTCCTTAATATCAGACTCTTTTTCACCATTCTGCTCGAACTCGCCATATAGCTCTGGTCTCAAAGCTTGGTGCTGTAAAGCAGCACTAGAACTGCTGGTCGAGGCTATCGGGAGAAAAAGATTCTCACTAATAAGTCGATCGAGAATTTTCTGTAAGTGATCCATGGGTAATGAAGCTCCGAAATAAAATTCCTTTATCACATGCTTCCTCTAAATCAACTTTATCAGCTTGCAAAAAACGCGTGCACAATCAGATAAAGTATGCACGTGATTATGTAATGACCACATGACCAACATATATTTTTAATTAACGTCCAACATTATCCGTTATTCGTACCCTATTTTTGCCATATCCAGTTAGCAATTTATTTGTGATCTTGACGTAATCATATAGAACAATATTGCAAAAAATGCATGTATAGTATCTATTTATAGATATCAGATGATAGATTAAAAAAAAAAATATATATATATTTTTAAGTTGCTAGTTTTATCATTAATATATTGAAAAATTATAATTATTAGAAGAAATTTTGTTTTATTTTAAAAAAAATTAGTAAAAAAATTATTGAAAAAAAGTTAAATAGTAACTGTTAAAATAAAAAATATCAATATAAAACAAGCTTGCTAAAATATAAAGGAAACTTTAATTATATTTTTTTAATCATATATTATTTAAATTTTAAAAAAATTAAAAAAATTTTAATATAAGTAAAAAAAAAACTCTCTCCTGATCGCGTCCGTTTTGTTAAAATTTTTCCTTTTATGGTAATTTTAAGCAAGAAAAAATGTTTTACACTCTCTATCGCAAGTGAGCCCCAGCTCAGGAACT
>CAJVPV010003934.1:0-10608 GCA_910591835.1 Acaulospora morrowiae | reverse complement strand
TTTAGTCTTATTAAATAAAAATTTGTTATATTATATTAAAATTTGTATATTATATTAAGATTTATCAACATTTGATAATTTAGAGTTAAATTATAACTTTTGTTACTTTATGTTTAATATTTGTCAATTGAAATAGCAAGAAAGTGTTTAACCTTAACTTTACTTAATAAAAGTTCAAAAAAAAAATCCAAAAAAATGAAAGTTATTTGCAACTATAATAAATACAATGGATTATTTGTTAATCCACAAACAAAGTTTTTGCATAGATATCAAAAAAAAAAACCAAAAACTTGGCAGATCAAGAATTTACTATTCGACAAAGAACTAAGAATATTTCGCTAAATCGAATTATGGCTTTAAGCAATAATTAACAAAATTCAATATCAAATAATACTAATGCTGAAAATGACAAATTTGAACCTGAAGGCTAAAATAATGAATCTGAATTCAAAGTTGAAAATAAATTTAATAGCAGTTCTGATGACATTTTTGAAAATTATTGAACTCCTAATTATAAAGTTTCATCATATTCTAATAAATTTGCTGATAGTCATTTTATATTGATTTTATTATGGATTTTGAACTTTATAATAGGATTAAATTTGCTGGATATTGCAATAGAAACACTTATAAAATTTATTAAGTTGATATTAATTAAAATTGGTGGCAGTAAATATGAACTTTTTTGTAGATCATTATATATAGTCAAAAAATTACTTGGATTATCAGATCAATTCATTAATTTTGTAGCATGTCAAAAATGTCACAAATTATATAAACAAGATAATATACCAAGTTTTCAAAAAAACAATCGGCTATCGATAATAAAGTATGTTCATATCGAATTTTAAAATTCAATAACTCAAAGAAGAATTTGTAATACTCTATTATCTACACAGTTCAAATTATTAAATAAAAGTATTAACTGGCCAAAATTAATTTTTATTATGCAACTATTTGGCAACAATTATTTCAGATATATCTAAATTCAGATTTTGAATCTAGTCTTTGGTACTGGATAAATTGATTAAATATTGATGAATTATTATATGATATTTATAATAACAATATTTGGAAAACTTTTAAAGATGAAAATTCTAGATTATTTTTTAGTAAAGAAACAGCTGATTTGCATTTAAAATTGGTATTGAATATTAACCGATTTCAATTATATGATAACAAAACATATAGTACTGACATTATATATGCAGTCATAGTTAATTTGCCACACGATTATGCTTTAAGCAAGAAAATATATGGATTATTGGCATATTATCAGGTCCCAATGAATCAAGCTTACACAAAATAAACTACTATTTTGTGTCAATTATTGACAAATTGATGCAACTATGGCAAGGAATAATATTAGAATTGACTGCTGAAAATAAAAAAAAAGAATAATTTAAATGGCTTTAATTTTAGTTTCATATGATATTTTTGCAGTGCACAAAGTATGTAGACACATTTCGATACTAGTATCTTGTCACCATTGTAAAAAAAAAACTAACTATATAGATAATCAATATAGCTTTGATAACATGAAAAATATGAACAAATGGTTTATATTAAAAGGTTTAACAACATATATACAAAATACTATCAAATAGAGAAATTGTGATACAAATGTGGCACAAAAGTGTTTTGTTAATGAGAATCTAGCTAAATGGTCTGAGCTTCTTCACTTATCCTATTTTAATCCTATTTGGTATTTGGTCATTGATCCAATGCATTGTTTTTTTTTAGGTATTGATAAATGGCTTGTTAAATAAATATGAATTAAAGAAGGGATATTAATAAATAATGCATTAGATGAAATACAAGCAATAATGGAAAATTTTCAAGTACTATCTGATATTGGCTAAATTCCAAGAAAAATAAATTACGAAGAAGGCTTTTTAAACTTTATTGCTGATCAATAGAGAAATTTTTTCATAATATATGTGACTATTGTTTTATAAAAATATTTTCTGGAAATTAATTACTAAATATTAATTAATTTTGTCAAAATATGTTAGATATTAGTATGCCAAATTGTAAGACGAGAATTATTAAACGAAGCTCATAAAAGATTAATAACAATAATTAAATTAATTGAACAAAAATATAGTGAAGAAAAAATTATGTTAAACCTTCATTTTTCTTTATATCTGTATAAATATGCATATGATTATGAGCCATTGTATACTTTTTGGTGTTTTTTATTTAAACAAATGAATGGTTTGTTAAATAGGTTTTTTTATAATTAATATTTGTAAAATAATATTCTAACAAATTTTAAATTTAGGATCATTGTCTAATAGCCATCAAAAAATTGAGTTTGAACTAATGTGAAGATTGATAAATAATTGCTGAATTATTAATCTAATCACATTTTATTATAATAATATAGGACTCAAAATTTTAAATAATTAATCAAATATCAGTTCAATTTCAGAATTGAATCAATTTTTAGTAGATGAATTATGCCAATTCTTAAACAATATATATAATATTCAAAAAATGATTATTAATAGATTTGAACAATTTTCTGGCAAACTATTGTATTCTGAAAAATTAAATTTAATTGTATCTTTCAAAATTTTAGATTTATTAATCGAATATTAAGAAGCTTCTTATAAAACTATGAACTTTTGAAAGCTATTTGTTAAAGATATTAATAATAATTTAATAATTGTTCAAAATGGAGCTGATCAATATAGAAGATATCAAATTAGAAGCAAAATATTTGATTCTGTTATATCACTACAAAATATAAAAGGTTCATTTGTTTTAGCCTGATTTGTAAATTATGATAAAAGTGTTGATTTATATCCAGAACAGGTTCAATTTTTCTTTATTCATTCAATTAACTTATTAAATAATGTGGCAAAACACAATCTGACTTTTATTCAATAGTTTAAACCTGTTAATTTGACAAATATCAGGTTCTATTTTGGATCTGAAAATAATACGAATGTTGAATTATGAAGTATCAAATTTTATTCACTTAGACATGTATATATAATTCTTATTTACAATATTTCTAGCTGATTTATTTCATTTAAATATAATATTTCAAATAAACAAGATTCTCATAAATATTTAGCTATTATTCCTTTAAATCACAAATACAATATATAAAATTTTATCAAAACATATATAATTTGGCAATGTAATATAATTTAACAAATATATATATATAGCAAGGTAATATAATTTGGTAAAGTATTATAATTTAGCAAAAAAACTCTCTCCTAATTGCATTCATTTTGTTAAAAATTTATCTTTTATGGTAATTTTAAGTAAGAAAAAATAGTTTATTCTCTTTATCGCAAGTGAGCCCCAGCTCAGGAATTCAAAAATCTTCAAAACAACTGATGCAGTGGGATGGGACCTCTGGTCAAAGTGTATTCAAGTTTGGGAGTCTTGCTTATCCTTTGGTTGCATAAGAAAAGGCCCATGGCAGTTCTCTTTTCTTTAGTTTTCTTGCATCTCTCCTTACCTTTATTTTATTATAAAAATCATCCACATCATTACTATCATACTCATTAAATCAAATATTTTTCAAAACATACACTCAAACAGAGTTAGTAGGTCTACTGTTTGTTTTAAGTCAACTCTCATACACAATATTCTTGTAGCAATATTTGTTGCGCTATTTTTATCTGCCAAAAATTTCTCACTCAAAAAACCAAAATCAGTTTACCCCTCCAGATGATCAGTACTCTTAAATTATCCAATCAGATTTCATCTAATAATCAAAACAAAAATCAAACAAACTCAAACTGGTTTTGTACCATAACAATGATCATAACAACAACAACAAATAATTCACCATCAATGACCATAACAACAAATAACATCACGTGTACTCTATTATCTATAGCACGCAGGGAGCCAGAAAGTTGGAACTGTGAATCTACCAAGGAGTTCTTTCATTCAATGCATGGATTATATAGTATATTTGATTTAGTTCTAGTTATAGTCAATTTTATTTTTCTTTTCAATTTTTTACATTTAAAAAATCAAAAGAATTTGTAAAATTTCTTGGAATATTAGGCATAGCCACTACTTAGCCTTATCTAGTACATTAATATTGATTTTGAATTTTTTTATGATATTAGTTAGATATGGATAAGTAGGCAAACTAGCATTTAACTTTTCTGAAATAATGAAAGAGATGTTATTTCTTTCAATGATGTATATCTTGTTATATACAAATCAAATAAAGAAATAATGTTTACCTACTGGGGAAACCCTCTCAAAAAAAAAAATAATTAATGGATTTACTTCAAAAATCTATGAAAGTTTCTACAAAGAGCATATTGTTAGTGGGGAAATTGCTTAGATAAGGCCTGGGGATGCAACATCCACGTCATGCACCTAATCGAAGCAATGGAAATACCTTAGTAATTACTTAGATGATGTAATCAGAAGTTTAAATAGTTTATATAGTGTAATAGTTTATGAGTCATATAAATAGGAGTGACAAAAGTGCAAAAGAAAAAAGAGAAAAAGAAGGAATTCGAATAATAACAATAATGCTAACTCTAACTTTATTTAGTAATAATAAATTATCCCTCTGGTAGAAGCATGAAATGGTCATGCAAGTGTTAATTAAAGTTTACTAAAAGTGATAGTGTAATAAATACGCCTAAAAAGGAAGTTGGTAATTAACCCTCTTCTAAAGTAACGTCGCCGCGAGAGGATTATTCTGGTAGTCACTAAAAGGAATAGTAACTCGAACAATCAATGAAGGGTGACAAAGGAAAGAAGAAGATTAATTATAGGTTCAAGATCGGCTAAGTCAAATCCATATCTCAAGTAGAGGAAAAAAGAACAACCTATCTCTGATGTTATACGAGTTTGACCTGCCCCAAGTGACAGACTCGCCATTTTAATGTTAACAATATTAAACAACCTTATTATTTAAGTTATAAAAAAATATTGAAAAACAACTAATGCAAAACGTAAGTATACAAATTAATTAACAAACTTTTGAAATATCTAACAATATTATATATTTTTAGAATTGAAGAAAAAAAATAATTAATAAAATTTTATAAAGCTCTAAAGAACAAATGATTATTCAGAAAGTATTTACATTTTCAAATAAACTATAGGAATAAAGTACTTTAAATTTTTTCGAAAAACAATAAAAATCATAGAAGAGGATTTGAAAATCTTAAAAGTGTTTTATTAAAATTATACTTTAATTCTTTAAATATTTCAACAAATAATTTTATATTAACAATATTTGAAACAGTTATAATAGAAAATAGTGGAATTGTTCGAGTATCTAATAAATATTATAACACTTTATAGTTTAGTGATGTATTGATTAAAATGAACTCTAAAAAATTATGTAACTATATGACAGATGATGGAATTTGTTATAGAAAGGTAATTATAATTATTTAAAATATAAATATTATTTTATTTTAAGATTAATATAATTTTTTTAAATTTTATTAATAATAAAGATAAGTGGAACAATTCTGAGACCTTTACTTCAATTAGTATTAGTACAATAATATGATTTTAAATTGAAAAAATCACCATATATATATGAATACACATATTTTAAATAAATGGATATACAGTATATAATCTAGTAGATATAAGAGAAATAGATAATTTAGTTTATATAATTTTAAGATTTGGTAAAAGTATTGAATATTTATTAAATAATTATTTATTTTAATATAATTATTATCACTTTGAAAATTTTTAAATATTTTTGAAATAAAAATTTTCAGAGATTATTATTTTAAAAATTTCTATATTAAAATTTTTTTTTGGATAGAAAACTCTTAAAACCTCTATCAAAAAATTTCCTGATAATATACCTTCTTTTGGAAGTCCTGCTCAATTAAGTGGTAAGAGAATTTTATACTTGATTAATATATTGCTCAATCTGTTATTGATAATTTTAATAAACATTTTTTTAATTGTTTCTAACAAGGCAATTAATCTTGTATAGTTTATATTATATTGCCAGTATGCTTTCTTGGAAATTGAATAGATGTTGATTTTGTTTTACTGCTTTGAAATTTCTGTCAATTTTAAGATCTTGTTAAAAGTTAGTATAATTCTCTTAATTTCTTTAATACCAAGATATTTTAATATGACATAATTAAGTTTGCTTCTTCCAGAAGCTAACTCTGCTTTTGTTTTTGTAATGATGACTTTAACTTTATTTATTGATATTGATTATTTTATCAAACTATATTATATTATATCAATATTTGGTTATGATAAATATATTTTTTTTATTTATTTCAAATTTCTTTGTCCATGTTTCTAGTTTCTATTGTAGTATTGAAAAAATGAGATGTTGTTTTATTTTAATTTCTTGTAAATCTGTAATATTGTTAATGTCTAATGTTCTAATTATTAATTTGTTTATTATGATACATGTTCTTTGCTGGCCCAGAATTGTACTAATCATTTTCTTGGGATCATGTTCTATTTAAGATATTTTTTCCTCTATTTATAGTTTGATAATGGCTCTATTTTTATTCTGATTCTTTTTTATAAGTTTTTTGTTATTTTATATATTTCTTATATATTATAAAGCCATTCTTTTGTGACTAATTCCTCAGCTGACTTATCTATTTGCATGTTATTAATGTTTTTTTTTTTTTTAGTTAAACAGCATTAGATGAAAATCTTTATTAATACTACACATATCATTATAATACATCAAACATCTTCTATAATAATTACACTATAGCTTAATGTTAGCCTATCAACTGTTTTTACTCATTAATGTGAATCTGATATTCTTGAAGTATTTTTTCATATCTTTGGGAGGACCTATCTAGGGGAAAATTTCTACCGCTAGTTTAAACCACCTAAATCTACCAATCCAATTTTATGCAGAAGCAATAGGGTACTACTAACTATTCTCTATAAGTAACTTATCACTACACACCTTTTTGCTCATGTAGCTAATGTGACAAAGGAACTTCATGTAAGTCTGCACTCCCTAGTAAATGCTCCAAACCTTTTTATCCTCTGATTGACTATTAGCTACCAAACCTAGGGATTCTTTTTGATCAATTGGGACGCAACTCTGCAGAAACATATATAGGCCTGACTGGTGTGATCACCACACTCCCAAGGTCCCTGTCTCCTAGTAGACATATTCAAAGGGGCCAGTTGATATTAGCTGCCAAATCTAAGAACACGAATGCCAAGTAGGGCGCAACTCCTACAGACATAATAAGTCACCAGAGGTCCATGTACACAAGACATTAGTGTTGGTTCAGCATGCCTTTTCAACGTTGTCTTATTCAGAAGTTGGCAGAATGGAATTTATCACTTGGGTTAGTTAAAATGAAGCACAGCCCAGTCTGTATATCCAAATGTATTGTTGATTCAAGCTTCTGTCAGATGATCATTGTACTGCTTCTGGACAATCATCCCGCCACACACCTTTTTTAGAGATTACAATTCCAACATTCTACTGGATTAGTATGTGAATGACTTTCTATGGGAAACAGGGCTTGACAGGTTATGGCTCCAGATACCATTTTTAATTCAGTTCAACTGCCTTCACCTGAAATTGAACTAGTATTTTGTGATCTGACCTATGGAGTATTAATCACTACACTATGGACCCACAGGTCTGCATGTTATTAATGTTTTTGTGTTTTTGTTCTATTTTATTTATAAGCTTTGAGATCACTTGATTGGCTATATTTGAGTCTTTTTTGTTTTTAAGAAGACAATTATCCCATGTGTTGATCTTTTTTAAAATAAATAGATATGTTTTTTCAAGTGAAGCTAGTTTTTTTCCTTAATAATGTTTTTGATATTTCCATTTCTTGATATGTTGATACATTGCTTTTTTGATAACATATCATATAATGTTTCATAGTTTGTTGCTATCCATTTTTGTAGTATTGTGTTTTGAGTTTTGCTTAGTAATTGGATTCTTTATCTGTTGTTAAAATTTCTTCCATTGTTCTGAATTTGTGTTTTTGGAATCTAAAATGATTATCTTTGGTAATTTTTATTGTTTTTTCTGTTGTTAAACTATTTTGTTAATATTGATTTCACATGTGCAGATGTTATAATTACTACAGTATATATAGGCATATTTAATATAGTGATATTAGCATATACCAAGTTTCATTTCTGTCCAGGTGATATTCATATATAGTCTATTTGAGTGTATATGTTTCATAAATTTGATCAGATAAATCCATATTTTGTTGGTCATGCTTTTCTGAATATGTCTATATATTGCAAATATATTAGTAATACAGTATTGTTAATGTAGATAGTTTATTTCTTTCTACTAAATTTTTGTTCATATATGGGTTCATAAGAGTATTGAAATCTCTGGTTGTAATAATATTTCAGTCTTTGCTTTGCCTTTTCAATACTCTTTCTTGTAACTATTTTGTATTGATATATGTTTTAAATTTCCTTTGAATGGAATGTATGCTTCAACAATACTAATATGTTCTTTTTCTTTGAATTGCAGGTTTATACAAAATTTTTTGCTATTCAGAGTCTTGATTTCTTTAATATGGTTTGCAATTTCTTTTTTAATCATTATTAAGATTTTTATTCTTTTATTGAAGTAACTCCAGAATATGTAATACTTCTGGAATTTCTAATATATATATTTATCAATTTGTATTTGGGATTGTGATGTTAATTGATTAGTCTTGGCAGTATGCCAATTAGTAGTTTCTTTTAGTTTAATTATTAAATTTTTTAATATTATGTGTAATGATTCTCCAAGTAATATTCTATATTTGATAGTTTTCTGATAATGTTGGATTTATAATACTTCTTATTGCTTTGTGCTATGTTTTGTGATTAATTACTATATATTTATACTTGTTGGATTTGTTATTCTGGTTGGTTGAATCTTTGTTATTACTAATGAATTTGTAAAGGTAGTTTGTATAATTTGTTTTTTATTGTTATTCTTTATTATCTTGAAATTATAATGGGTTGTTCGTTGTATTATTTATGAGTTGATTGAGTATACTTATTACTGTTTGGAATGTATTGTCTATATTTGCTATCCTAGAGTTGAGGTTGCATTGTTAGGTTCAGATATTACTTGTGTTTGCCACTAGACTTGTAGCTGGTTTTTTTCTTTGATAGTTGAACTCTTGAGATTTGAAATAATTGACTAGAGTAATTCTCTTTCAAGTATGTTTTATCATCTTCAATTACTCTTTCCATTTGGTTCTCATTATCTACTATATAAAAGTAAGCAAAGTCTTCTAAGTCTTTTACCTTTTGATTGAGGTTGACTATAGATTTCTTGATATGTTTGAGCTCTTATTCTATTACTTATACGTTTTTAAGTACTTCTGTTAATGATAACTATAGATTGATTATTGCTGTTAAATTGTTTATTATGAGTTTATCGACTTTTCTTGTTGTATTGCTTATAACTTGAGCAAATATTTCTCTGCTTTGAAAATAGCTTGTTGCTTTGTTGAATTGTTCTTGAGCTCTAATTTGATTATAATTTGTTGATTTGTTTGTTTGTTTATTTTGAACTCTCCTAATTTGGTTTGTATTTTCTGGCTTGTATTTTTGATACAAGTTGTTATATCTTTTTGTTTTTTTACTTAATGTTTGTTGTCTTTTTTACAATTTTGCTTTAATTATATAATTCTTTGCTAGATAATCTGGTATACTGCATATAGTATACAATTTTGTATCAGTTTTGTATCAAAAAAATATTATTTCTTCTAATTGTGTTTTTGTATTTTTTGTTTTTTTTTTTGCTTTAACTAAGATAAAGTTTAAAAAAATAAATCTTTTTCTTGTGTAATTTTTGTTGCAAGATATATGGCAAGATATTGCCTTAGTGAATTCAATTACCTTTTATAGATTATATCATGTGATGCTTATTAAAAATATATAAGTTTCAAGTATGGTTTCAAAAATTGAAATTGAACAAAATTGCAAGAAATTGCATAAGATTCGGAACACTATTAAAAATAATAGTGGGATATATCTCATCTATTAAATTTAATATAAACTTAAGAATTGAATACAGAATTGAAAAGAATTGTTAGGATCCTTATTTATGACCTCCTGATTATCAAATTATTATAACATGATTCAGTTCAAAGATATGTTACTTCCAATATACTCTTATACATGGATGACAAAGTTTTTATTGCAGATTTTAAACAAAAAATAGAAAAACAATAGCCAATCAATTCTTTGCACTAAACAATATCACATGCAATAAAAACAAAACAAAAATAATTAACAACATTAGAATAAAGCATAGCATTTAAAACACTATCAAATTTGACAACTATTATATTTAAATTCTTAAACCATATAAAAATATCAAATATCTTGAAACACTGATTTTTTTCAGAAACTTCAACAAGGTCAATAGAAAAGTATTTACATAAACATTATTACAAATCATTAAAAAACTCTTTAAACACAACTGAAAAGAAAAAATTCAACAACAAATTAGTAATTAGGTCATTATGAAAAAGTTTGAGTATTTTCTACTTTTATTATTTCTTAACAAAATACTTTTTAATCTACATTGCTGAAACTGTCCAATTTTTATAAACATCACTACTTAATTGCCACTTAATAGTTACTTAATAGTCAAATAAT
>CAJVPV010003933.1:0-10608 GCA_910591835.1 Acaulospora morrowiae | reverse complement strand
GTCTGTGGCCTTTCCTTTGCCTTTCTCTTTGTGTTTGAATAGGGAGCTGCTTTCAGGAAGGTTGTCTGTTGTTGGCCATATAGCTTTTGTGTAATTATTGGGTCATTGCAATTCAAGCTCATCTAGTTTAAGTACTTTGATATCTTTTGTTAGGGGTTTTTGTCTGTCTGGTTTAGTTCCTTAATGCACCTTTTCCTGTCCCTCTCTGAATTAAAATATCCAGTGAACCATCCATTTCCTTGAACATGTTTTACATTAATGAATGAGCTTTCGATTGGAATTGCAAAGATCTTTGTGATTAGGTCTAATTGCTCTTTTCTATTGTTTCTAGGAAAGGTTCCTATCAATATGTCAATGCTATAGGGTGATGAGCTGTCCTTGAGGTTATATATATTGGTTTGGCTGGATAGTGTGGCTGGTGTCTTGGTGGGCTCATCTTTTTTTGGGGGTTGTGGGATGTTTGCTAACTTGGGTGCTTGTGTTGTTGTTTGGGCATGCAATTGAGGTGATATCTCTTTTTTAGTTAATTCTTTTTTTCCCTTTTCTGATCCTCCTTTTAGATATAAGATCTTGAGATTTCCATTCTCCTTATTATTTGTCTTTTCAACACAACCTATGAGGTCAAGCTGTAGTTTGAAGTATACTATGTACCAGTAGTTTCTGTTAATAAATTCCATATTGATGCGATTACTTTCAGTCTTAGATAGCTTGAAGATATTCATTAGGTATTTGACTTGTTCGTTTTTGTTTTTTCCTGATGTGTTTGCGACCAAAATGCCTGCTGTATATGCTCCTTTTTTTGCGATGAAATATGAATTAATTGGTTGTGTAGTTCTGTTTTTTGTTTGGTCGTTCATGCTTTTCTGAATATCAAGTAGTATGTTTAGAAGCATCTCCTGGTCTTACAAGCTTGTAATGTTTGAAGTGATTGCTTCTTGCATCTTTTCTGTGTTTGACATAATTATTTTTGGTGTAGCTGGCTCTTCTTGTTCAGAGTTTAAGATTTCCATCTCGATTGGGCGAGAGGATGTCTGTGCCACATGACCTGTGTTCTGGTTTGCTGGGGCCTGATGGTCTTGTTGGTTTGAGGGTTGTTCTTGATATGTAGGGTGAATATTGTCTGTGGATGTAGTGGATTCTGGGTGGTTATCTTAAGGGTTGTGTTCACTTGGCTTAAGGATTGTGGAGATAGTAAGTCTGTTCGATGGGTCTTTGATAATGTGTTCATCAAGTATGGACATGCACATTTCGTTTTCCCTCCAGAGATCTTTTGCATATCTGCAAATGATGTCTGCTTTGACAATTTGTCTGGGATCGATATTCATTATTTTTGCTGTGATAGTATCCAACAGGATAGTGTTGGAATGAAATTCTCAGGTCAATTTCTTTAGTCTCGATTTTGTGAAGACAGTTGTGGATCATCTTGTGGAACCATAACTTATTGTCAGCGTGATGATCATCCTTAAGTGTAAGTAGGTGATCTATGATCTTATCTTGTTTCTGTATTGTTTCTGCATCTAGTTGGATGGAGTCTTCATATGTATTTGTGCTGTAAGACATCTTGTTTCAGAGTGTTTGATGTGTAGGGTGTTTGTGTATTTGTTTACAAACTGTATGTCTATTTGTAAAGGTGTGTTCTATTGTTGCTATGTTGTCAGATATTTACGCTTGTTTCTGTTATGTGTGTGTCATATAACTTGCAAATGTCACATCAGCGCGTGGGTGTGTTGTGCTGCTGTATGTTATGGTGTTGATAATTGGTACATGTTTGTTGGTTATTTCGACGTGCTGCTATGTAAGTGCTTATTGTATTGGTAAGTTTGCTACACGTTTTGTTGTTTATACTGTTTGACACGTATCTGTGTGTTTGTAGTATTGTGGTGGTATTGTATTGACATGTTAACGTGTATTTGTTTCTTGTTGTTGTTTTGTTGTCACAGCTTTGGGGTGTGTGTGAACATGTTTGGACGTGTCTAGTTGATATTGATATACTGCTGCTACGCGTTTGTGTAACTGATGATCTTTTGGAGAGATTAAACTGTTTCTGGTTTTTCCTACTCCTAAGTGTTTAAGTCATATAACAGTTGTTGTTTATATTGTTGTTTTGTATTGGATAGTGTTTTCTTTCCTTAGTCACAGTAAGAGAAAGTCTTGATATCCTTCTGGCTCTTGCTTTAGTGACGAGGTTGCCTGGTTTACTGGGTGTAATCTGGTTAAGCAGGGTCCTTCTGGTGTCTAGGGAGGTATCTAACCTGGTGCACGACTGGCCAGTAGCTTGTGAAGTGCGATACTGACTTTCTCTCTTGATTTAACTGTGAATTGTATTGTTTGTCTTTTCCTCTTTCCTGGTAAGAAATCCCAAGTGTGTTTCTGTTTGTGTGCTAAAAAAGAAAAAAGAAGAAGTTAGTTTGTGAAGTTTTGATGTATACCTGCTCTGGTGTCTTCTTCCTGCTTGGGAGGTGGTTGCAAAGTGTTTCTTTCCAAAGGATAGTTTTTCCTGGTATTTCCTTTGGATATTTCCTTTGGTTTTTCTTGAGTTGCCAAAAAAGGAAATTTTTAGAATTTTTTGTGGTTTGCGGAAAGAGTTATTATTTTTAAAAAAATATAACTTTTTTCTTTAAATAATTTTTGATTAATATTTATATATAATTTATAGATGGAAAATAGTATAATAATTTTTTTTAAAAATATATTATTATTATTATTATTATTTTTTTTTTTAATCCTGCAATCAGGTTGGTGTCATTTATTTATTTAATTATAAAGAACTATTACAAGTTAAGAATCCATGCAAAGTATGAATTTTCCGACCCAACTCACCTGTCTTTAGCTGAAGCCTCTAGATGTGATTTATGGGGGTGATAATATTGTTCCCCTAGTGGATGAAATTAAGATTCTGAATTTCCAGCAGGATCAAAACCTGTAGATCACTTCTGTAGTTTTTTAAAAATATATTATAAAATTCTAAAAAAATTATTTGATTTATAAAAAAATTATAAAATATTTTTTATTATATTTAAATTGTTTTATTAAAATTTTATATATATTTATTTTGTTAATTTTTTTTTAAAAAATTTAAAATTTTAAAAAACTAGTTTTAATATAAATTTTATTAAATTTTAAAATATATTACTTAATGATAAATTTTTTTTAATGTATAAAAAATTTATAAAAATCAGTTTTATACTTAATTAGTTTTTAATTAACAAATTTATATATTAAAACAAGTTTAAATATTTTTTATTAATAGTTTTTTATAATAAATTTAAAATGACTTTTTAAAAAAAAATTTATAATAAATTTAATAACAAAATTTAAAATTCATTTTAAGTAAACTTATTATTTATATTTTCAAATATATAAATATAAAATTTTATCTTATTTTACTATTTAGTTATTGAAATATTATAAAAAATTTAAAAACAATAAAAAAACAAGTTTTTTTATAACATACTGTATATACATGTGATATAAATTATTTGCTGTTGACTCAATTTCCAAAATTCTCAAAAATAATTGCATCATAACTTAATTATTTATATGTTTTAATAGTGACTCAATTAATTGCGTCAAGGATCTACAAATTTTAGCAACATGTATAATACTATATATAAAATTCTCTATTAATTAATCAAATATAACTTTAAAAAAATTAATAGAAATAGCAAAACTTTTTTTTTATTATATTTTAATATTAATTACATAATTAAATATAATCTTTAATAAAAAAAACTCTTTTTCAAATGCATAAGATTTCCTAAAAATTTTCTTTTTAGGCAACCAGAAAAAATTTTAAGAAAAAACAAACCAAACATCCTTGGAGGCTCCTCCTTCAAGATAAAACCTCTAGATCCAGTACAGGCTTTCTTGGACATCATCCTTATTAACTCAAGCAAACTCCTGTCTGCTGTAGTATACATGGAAATAAATACACATACTATTTTAGTCTCACTTTCAAGGAAAAACATATCTATTTCACCACTTGTCAGTTTCCCCAAATATTGGATTATTCCAGTTTAGGAAAGCTCCTCCCAAGTCCAAGATGATATTCCAATAATCTATATCGAGTTCAATACTTCTAAAATCACCAGAGCAACCCATTAAGCATTCATCATAGTAATAGCCAGCAAATCAAGAAAGAAGTTTAGCTCCCAATTGGAGAAGTTTTTCAAATACCAGGATAGCAACAAACTCAGCCAAGCTGACAGAGAACAAATAGCTCAAAAAGTTATTAGTAGCAACCTCAATTACAATTGGTACCTATTATGGAACCAAGTCAATATTATAAACAAGGAGAACAGTACATTTTAATTGGAAAAGGTATCAGATTCATTTATTCACCCTTCATCAAACACTCCAATACAGGAGGAAAACCTATTATTGCCGCTAGACAGTATTGCAAATAGTTTCTCCCTTATACCTGAAAATTCTTAAGCCCAAAAAACCACAACAGTTCACCCTCTACAAATGATCAACAAAGTATATCAGTAGTACCAACTGCATAGGTCATGTACACAAGCATGCCTAGTAATCACAACATATCATATGATTAACAAGAAGCAGATAACATGATGCAAGTTGAGGATTATCAATATGCAATTACCTCTGATGCCAATCATAACAAATCTGGTAGCACAATAAGATCAACAAGTCCAGTATCTGCGATTGACATCTTTATGGATCCCATGGGGCAGAATATCTCAATAGCGAATATAGAGTCACTAGTCAAATTTAACAGACAAGTGTAAATAGACTTGGAAGAACTTCAAAATGTATCATTAAATCATTCCACTAGGTCAGAAGCCACAAATCAAAATCTAACAATGTAAACTAATAATACTGTAACCCTCCAAATAAGAAAACAAGTCTGGTAGGTGACCTGCTAGCATTACCTGAATCATCAACCACCTCAAATAGCATAACAACCTCATTAACCTTGCAACTACTAGATCCAAGAGAGCAAAAAATAATCAATCTGCTTATGGAAAGTGATTCTAATACCCAGCAAATAATAGATGAGGACTCAACCAAACAGTTATTAATTCAGATAAATCTTTTGTCAGTGAGCACTAGGGTTCTGAAAAAATACCGAACTGGTATCGAACTGGTATTGAAATGGTACCGATATATAGTAAATTTAATATATGGGTTGTGACCTACTCATATGTTTTTATAGTAAATTTAAGTATCGAATTGGTATCAAAGTGGTATCGTTAGGAGCCCTAGTGAGCACAATATAATCATTGATCTGGCTGCACAACTAAGTCATTGCCATGCAAATGTCCAAGAGATCATGAGTACTCTCAAAGAGATTACTAACAAGCCCAAATGCTCAATCCTCCAAGAGCCACAGTTTGCTATCTTTACCAAGATTCTACTCAGAGACAGATCTTTTTCAGATCATTTATAAAAAACGAGTGCCTTAAAGACAACCACCAAATAGAATATGAAGTCCTCAAAGAGAAAGCACATATCAATTACAAGAGACAAAATAACTTAGGATATATCAACAGAAGCATAAAAAGAAAAATCCGTTGGCTTCTAAACTCAACTCTGTTCGTTGCCTGACTCAGATTTACTGACCTAACAAAACTCAAATATTACAAAATAGCACAGCTCCTTAACAAAACACTGGACTATATCAAAGTACTAGATATCTGCAAACAAACACTATATAAACCTTTACCACTACTGCCCCAATTCTTTGATCAAATTCCATTGAATATCATAATCAGACTACTATATTAACTACTAATGAGAAGAAAAACACATTTATCCAAAGTTCTTTCAGTTCTGCACACCTACTATAAGTTTAAGTACATACCAGATTCATTCTTTTACACTCTTCCTCTACTTCCAGAGAAGCCAGAGAAACTTAATGAAGTAACCAGACCACTGTTTCCTATTGTGGAAAAAAAGGACCTTAAAACACTCTCTGAAAAAGCTAAAGAATTGAGAAAGCATTACAGGATTTTACAAAACTACTCAAATCTTATTTCAATCTGTCCCCACCAAAGGAACCTTTACCAGCCTCGTACAAACTCCTTCTACCTTATCTAGCAACATACTTCCTGCATGACCCCATGACAATAGATACATACAAACTTATCAGCATATTGAGAAAGGAGTACAAACTTATTACCTTGCCAATAGACTACTACAAATACAAAAAACCTCTTTTCAGATCTCCAAATCCACTCTTAGATGAGATTGATATTCCAATTCCAGCAAACATCAAGGAAAGTGCAATGGCTCTAATTACTTGACTGAGAAGCAACTTCAAATTTAGCCTTCCTCTTGGCTTAGCATGGATCGATTCAGCAATTTCACAAACTAATAAAAAAAAACTGCCAAGTAAAATCAGTGAAGTAGATGTCTTATTGGAAATCGGTACCTTCCTAGTTTATAGGATAAACAGTACCAAGAGAAAATTAGAAAACTTGACTAGAGATATGAATTTCTTACACTGCTTGAAGACTGATTTAAAGCTCCTAAAGCACTTTTCCTCTCAATTGAAGAATTGAACAAACTTGAAAATCACGTAGACATCCAATTCTCTCTTAGAGATAATAATGACTTACCGACCTATATCACTCAACTTCACAAAAGTTACAATTTCAACAGACTATCAGACAAATATATACTTGCAGAAGACTTACTGGAGCCCGGTTTTGACCTTATCTTATTTATTTGCTAAAATGAGAAGTTCATTCAACTTCATATACTTATTAACAGTTTCACACAAAATGCTACCACTGATATCAACACCACTACCACAATTAAAAATCTTCTCAACATTACAACATTAAACATAAGAGGCCTCAATGAAAGATCAAAGTTAACAATTCTTACATACGATCTCACAAATAAGAGGTCAATAATGTGTTGTTCTAAAACCAAAGTCTCCATAGCTAATCCCCTTCCAAAGAAGCTTAATAACAAGATCATCATTGCAAGCACACTATCAGCATCACCAAAAAATGAATTATGCCTAATTGTAGGTGGTGATCTAGTCAACCATATCTTTGTGACATATGCAGAAAATGAGTATTGGTACTCAGCCCACCTGAAATTTAAACCAAAAACTGACCTAATAATCACAGCCATTTACTTGCCTCACGAGACAAGTGAAAGGAAAAAAGCGACCAAGTCACTTGTAAAGCACTTAAGAAAATTCAAAGGATCAACTCATCAGATATTGGCAGGTGACTTTAACTTTTACTCTACAGGTACTTCATCCATCAATGCACCAATAACAAATATTAAAAAAATGATTTATAATTATTTGTTTAACTAGGTGGATATTATGAAAGTCATAAATAGAGAAAGTGAGTCCACTCATATAAAACAGACAAGTATATCAAGAATCGATCAAATCTGGTGCACAAACCATCTTGGATCCAAAGTCCTTAGTGCAAAAACCTCAGAGTCTCTATCAATTGTCACAGATCACAAACAAGTTCAAATAATTTTTGATTAGTTCGAATACAAGCTCAGAGCCCAGACTGTCAGATTAAGTTATTCGACTAGAAACAAACAACACCAAAACAGAAAAGCAACTTCCAAGAAGAAACAGATCTCAGAATCTCCATAATGGACAACCATTCTTGGCTCTTATTCAACCATGCAGCCAAGAATAACCTACCGCTAGTAAAACCAGTCATAAACAAGGTCCCTCAACACAATGGAGGTCAATATTATAGAACAATTAGACAAATTAAAAAAATTATTTCTAAGAAAAAGAAATCTATCTCAACAAGAGTACCAGGGCACTAAAGATGGGTTCCTAAATTAAAGGCAAGGACATAATTCAAATGTCCCTCACTATTAAAAAAGTTTTTTTTTAAATATAAGATTAAAAAAAAACTACCTACAAAGGTTTTTTGCAATTTAGGCCACTTGATCCAAGTGTTTTTTGAATTATGTTCCTATTAAAGTAATAAATAAATAATTATGTCCCTTCAAAAGGGACATAATTGATCTGCAAAATTTTATATGCTAAATAGTTTAGAGATCCATCCTTACAGGGCACATTGCACAAATTCACAAAAAAATTTTTGAACCTATACCAATCTCTATCAAATCACTGAACCAGATCAAAAATACATTCATCAAAGAAATACTCAATGATATCAAAGAGTTTCACGCTGAAAAAGTTTAAAGAAACATTACCAACAACTTTATTAAATTTTGGAAAAGACCAAAAAGCTTTATTAAAAAGCATTAGGCAACCTTAAGCTCTCACTAGATCTTAATTTCATACAAGACGATCAAGGCATTCTCATGGATGACCCAGAGAAAATTAAAAGTATTATAATCAACCATTTTAAAAAGGTTCTGATGAATAATAACTTTAGCCTGTCTGATCTATATTGGTTTGACAAATATGATTCTATCAGTACAATTGAAGAAGGCACATATAACAACATCTTCAGTCCAATTAGTTTCACTGAAATTGAAGGCACATTGCAAGAACTATACCTAGATAAGACCTCAGAATGCTCAGGCATTACGTATAAGATGATTAACTCCCTCGGACGTGTCTCAAAACAAATACTTTTACAGCTGTACAACAAGGTTATCAACGACGAAATCATTCCACAGAGCTGGAAAAAGTCGACAATTGTTTTGCTATCCAAAAAAATTATATAGTCACAAAGAGTCTTAGACATCTGTCCGATATCCTTAATCGAGTTAACGAGAAAAGTTTTTACAAAAATAATTAACACCAGACTATCAAAAACTATATATGAGAATAACATCCTGTCAAAAACTAGCTTTGCAGAACTACCTAATCAAAGTACAATGAAACCATTAACCATTGCAACCTCAAGCTTGAACACAGCAAAGAATCTGAATAGCAAACTTTGGTTAGTCTCCTTTGACATTACAAAGGTATTTGATTCAGTCAACCTTAACAGTCTTAAAGCTGCCTTAGAGAGAATCGAAATCCCAAACAAGCTTATCAACATTTTTCATAGCCTGTTAAACAAATGAAAACTTACAGTAGCAACAAACTTTGGTAATACAAATAATATAGAGATGTTGAAAGGTCTAGATCAAGGAGAGATACTCTCACCACTTTTATGAACAACATTCTATGATCCAATGATGACAACAATTCATAATAATGCCAAGTAACCGCTAATCCCATATATTATTCTCACATATATAGATAACATGCTTCTTATAGCAAACTCCCTAGACAGTCTTCAAGACTTTACAGACATCTTCTGCTCCTTTTTCACTCTTAATAGTATCAAATGCAACTCAGACAAAACAATGCTTATCACTACCCTAGCTAACAATAATAGTGCAAGGAATACAGGCCTGCGAGTTATAGATACAGTAGTAAGACCACTTAGTGTCAAAACTTCTCTTTGATACCTAAACAATTTCTTTGCAAGAGATCCAGCCAAAGGCATCGCAAACCAGATCTATATCAAGAACCTAAGCCAGATCATAGAAGCCTGCCACAAACAGAAATGGAATGGCCCAATACTAAAATAAGTGTTGGACTGGATCATTCTTAGCAAACTCAATTACTTCCTTCTAACAAGTTCTCTTTTTAAACCACAATTACAAAAGCTTCAGAACAGAGTTAATAACATAATCAAAGAAAAGTTCAAAATAGAAAAAATGGTATCAGACAAAATCACTTACTTGCAAGCTGGAATCAATCTGATAAACCTAGCAGACAACTAAGACCTGACTTTAATAAAACTTCTCATCGTCAAATTCACTAATACTAAAATCCAAGAAGCTATATCACTTGAGATAAATTCTCTTTAAGCCAGTCTCGCTATCTGGCTCTACTCAATTTGCCACCTTGAAAAATTTCCAGAAACATGGATTATACAAGCAGCAGCAGCTTCAAAAGTATACAGAATTGATATTTGTTCCACTTCCTGTCAATATAACTACCCTAAAGAAGAACAATCACTAGACCTTCACTTTTCATTTAATAACAAATACCTAAAACGTCAAGCACTAGGACTGAGCAGAGGAAATATCAAGTTCTTAGAAAATCTACTTACTTTCCAATCAAACAGAAAGCTAACCTGGCATGAGTTTAACACACATTTTCGCCCCACATCCAAAGGTCTTATACCTACCTGGTTTACCAAAATTAACTCTACATCCACTCTCAAAGGAACCTTGACTTGCATCCCAAATACAAGAGCCAGATTTTGAGCTTTCACTATCAATAACAAACTGAGTTTTATCAAAACAAGAATCAATCATGACCATACTCACTCTCAAATAAAAGAAACCCTTTACAAACTAACAACGAACAGGACTCTTAAGAAATACCAGTATCATGCTGTCATATATCGTTTCTACCTCAGGAGAAAAATAAAGATGGAGAACTAGTAGCAAGGAGGCACTTTAGATAGACAGGACCAATGTGATATGCTAAAGTTCCTAGAGGCGTACAAATTAGTACAATTCTGAAGTGTATGAGGTCAGGTGAAAGAGGCAATGGTAATTTGTTTTGTAAAGGTTAAGATATTTATTTGATAAAGTATAAGTGCAAGCCTGCCAATTCCTAGGCGAAATTGGAGCCTTTATATACATGTTTGAGTTATAATAATTTCGTACATGATA
>CAJVPV010003932.1:0-10608 GCA_910591835.1 Acaulospora morrowiae | reverse complement strand
ATAGAAATATAGTTTCATTAATATTTCAAGTTCCAGATATCCTAAAGAGATACAGTTTGAATAGTTGTATTCCAATTACAATGCTTCTTCTATTGGCTTGTCTGTGCCACTTGTGTAACATATATTGTGGCACTCCTTTCACCATTTGTATTGTTACATATTACTATATGTTCAACATTTTTTCTTTATCTTTTTTTGCTTTATACTTGTGCTGGATCTTATTCAAATACTTGAATGATATAATTATATGTATAAAGCTTTCTATGAAAATTGACTGTTCTCTTTTTTACTTGTTACAAGTATAAATAACTGTTACAGACTTGAATAATCTATAATTTGTCACAATCCTAAAAGGGTAAAGAAGGTCAAATACTAGGTAGTCGAATAAAAAACCAATCTTTATTAGTTGTTCTAGTCAAGGTAGCAACTATTCAACTATTTGAGCAAATTATTTAAATGAAGTTTAAGGTGAAACATATTTTCAGTTTGCTATATATCAAGTCACATTTGGAAAGCAAGTATATCAATTCTAATTATGACTTGGAAATTAACTTGTATATGGTGGCTACAGTACCTTTATGTAATTAGATAATCAAAATTCTCTAAGTAACTAGATGCTATTCAAAACTTAATATAAGTTTTAAATTTTATTTTTCTATATTCTTGGTTAATGCTAAGGAGTTTAGGTGAAAGGGTCATATTTGATAAGCCTGATATTTAACTCTTTCTAATAAAAAGAGATGTATATCATGCTATTGATTTATAAATCTTATACTACAAGTCTAAAAGTATAAAATAAAATAGAGCATGAGGTCACCTGTTCCTTTAAAAAAAAATAAAAGCAAAATATAGTAATAAAGCCAAACTTGGATATATAAATAATGATTTATTTATTATATTAATCGAGACAAAAGATATTTATAAAGATATGGCAGAAAGACCTGATATATTTGATCTTAATGATTCCAAAACTATTGAACTTTTCAAAAATGAATGCTTAAATAATATTATTAAAGAATCATTCCATATTCGAGCAAAACTTTATCATGATGTACTTGTTAATAAATTTTCAAAATTGAAACATAAAGGAATAAGTAAAATGGAGATAAAAGAAATGACAAATAACGAATTTAATCAGAAAATAGATGATTCTTTACCATTTCATTCTATAAATGAAATTAATAATTCTATGACTTATATATATTGGACATGTCTTTTTAATGAAACTTAAGAATAGATGCTATTAATAATCAAAGAAATGCTAATAATACCTGATTACGTTTACTGTCAAGTTAAAAAATCGTTCTCGCATCTTCTCCACTTTACGTGAAAAAAATGATAGTCTTTATATACGAGATAGCGTTAAGTTTTTCTACTGTAAGAAGTGCTGATCTTCGTGATGAATCATAATAACGTATTTCCCTCAAAGGGCTATTCCAAAAATCGAACCTTAGACCAACTACAAATCATATAAAAGGAAAGCGAGGCAGTTAGTGAACCCTTTTATCTGTCTTGCGCAATAATCAAGTAAACTAATAAAACCTAATCAAACTTACCAATATTTACATCGTTAATATCCTTGATCAAACGAGTATAATCCACAAAGTAATAATAAAGCAGGTGTTTCGGGTTGGCTTCTTGAAACATATCATCACGATGTTAATCGATTTTCCCGCCTTTATAGATGTTCCAAAATAAAACGGACATATTACTCTTCTTGATATATCGGCATTTTGATCTTCGCCGAGAAAATCTTTGACTATCATCACGCGTATAATAGGTGTGGTATTACAAAATAATTTATCTAATCAATTCCACGTGTATCATCATCGAAATAAAAGCATCTTCACGTGCCGAATTCTTGACCGTACTGATAAAGAAAACATGAGACAGACTGGAATGTTCTAAAAATGAATCGTAGTGGTAAGTGTAATCGGAAATATTACTTTCCTCAGTTGTTAATTTCCCGAATTTATACTTAGGTTCGAAATTTCTTAATCTCGAGAAAGTTCTCTTGCATAGTGATATAAATAGACAAAAATTCTGTAGATATGGGAGGAATAATTTATTTCGGAAATCTAGTGTAGAAAAAGAGTATTGATCTGAAAATCTAGTAATTGGCAATAGTGATAGGAATAAAATAAATATCGATATTTGATCGCCAGTCTAAATACGCGCGTTCTTTTTCCTCGCAAATAAAATTCCCCTATTAATATGACTGAGACTGAGGATTATTTACACTTCACTTTGCCAGCGTTATGGAGCCTTGATAATTTCGCCGATTGGTGTGCGTCATATGAAAGGCTCGAGTGTAAAAAAATGAAGTTTCTGGACTATATGAAGAAAGGACTCCAGAAGATTATTGACAACAATATGATTAAGGAAGATATACGGCAGAAAGCGTCTGACTTACACAAAGCTTTTAAGGTATACAGTAGCGTCTATGTTGGATAGGATTGTATTCAATACAAGCAACTATTCGTTGTTTCTGTTGATGCAAATCTGAAGAGGTAATGGAGATATTGGACTGAGCCAGGGGACTATTCGTCAACTGGAAGACCGACTATTCGTCTGTCCTCTTCTCTGGCCTCCTATGGCACACTGGAGAACTATTCGTTGTCTTGTATTGAACTATTCGTTCGTCATGGCCTTTATGCTCTTTAAAAACAATGAGAGTTTGTAACATTAACATTAACGTATTTTTCATACTATTACTCATTTTCTATAATAGTTCTGTTCGACTTGAAGCTCCAATGAGAGTCGAATATAAAGGTCTTGATTTAGAAAGAACTTTTGCCGTCGACACCATAGTGTACATCTTAAATCGACTATTTAGGATGCACCAAGACGAATTAGATGTTGCATGGTAAATATCAATCTTAAAATTCAGAGTTTTGGATTATTAAACTTACTAAGGATTGAACAAATTACTCCAGACACAAAAGATCATAAATTTGGTGGATTGTACAAAGTGATCAGGGGGACTGGTAAAGGTCAAGTCATAATTATTATAGAATTTTCGTATGGAAGAAAGACACCCGAGTCCAAAAAAAGTGGCGATATGTTAAAATTGTGTCGAAACGCAATGAGAGCTCTAAACAAATTGTTAAAAACTATACCAAAGGACAGTGCACGAGTATATTTAGTACAATCTTTTAGTAAGTATTGCAATCAGAAACTAAATATTATGAAGTTTGATCACTTGTATATACTTAATATTTTCTTATAGATGGGTTTATCGAAATTAAATATTTAGTTCGGCCAATTCCTTCGATATATATACTTCAACGCTTTATGCATACCAAATTACCCACCTCCTTTGGAGACTTTGAACAATTCGCTAACGATCTAAAAGATCTAACGAATTGGCAGGTAAAGGATTGAAAATGAATATTTTTAGATATCTTGTCAAATATTTATAATAACTACTCTTTGTTTTTTGTAAGCTGATGTCTTGCCAACAGTCAGGACAGTAAATAAAGCAATCGCAGTAGATAATACAAGAGGAGACAATAATCTCCATTTAGCTTCAGTTGACGATACACCATTAAAGAAAAAGAAGGCGGAAAAAAATCAAATATCATCTCCTAGATCTCCATGTCCTGGTGGATCGCCTTCAGAATTACCATAATTGATTTAGATGTTCTTTTTTCCACATTGTTAAATACACTGTTTTTATTGGTAACATTGAAAATAATAATAGTCTTAGAAAAAGGAAGAAAGTGTAATAAAGATCTTTAAACCTTTTGATGGGGTTGGAGGGGAAGTTAAGATAAATTGTATTAAGTCTTTTTCTGCGTTAACTATTTCGAGGTTGAGCGTGGAGGATATTGTGTATATAATGGCCAATAATCAATAATGCTCATCTCATATAATCAATAAATATGTCTGGTTTGATATCACTACTATTATTGATAAAAAAGATAAAACACTTTCTAAACCATATATTAATCGTCCTGGTTTTGATATGAAGTACTGTATGCTGTATCATATATATTACATTATGGCGGAAACTATGCTAATGAACTCAATTAAATTTTCGATAATGAGAGATTATTTAACACTTTATCTACCATAAGACAGAACGAAACACCTGTTCAATGGGCAGTACAAGTAAGAATTCCGTTACATGATTTGTTAAATTCAGGAAAATTTAATATATATTATCGGTATTGTTTATTTATGTCATATGGTAAAGGCAAATTTAATAATTTCCATTATCATAGGCCAAGAATCCATAAAAGTCATATGGCTATTTGCTTCGATTGCTGGAAACTCATAAAAATCGATGATGTGAATCCTAAAAAATCATTCCATTTTGCTAGACAAAGGTATGTTGATCATCTCGAACTTAAAGATTTGATGCAGGAACATTGGGATTATGAATGTAATAAACCAAAGACTGATTTTGGAAAAGCAAAAATTATACAAATAGCTTATCAAAATTATAAGAATAGATCCGAATCATTAGCAATCTAAGCTTGGAATACAATGAGAAATGACGGTACTTCTGATGATGAAAAATTTCTAGGTTTAACTCGACATAAAGTGAAAAATCCACAAACTTGGGAACAATTCAATCAATGGCGTACTAAATGGATTACAATGTATAAACAATGTAATTTGGAAATTCCTTTGAATATTTATGTTAGAGAATATGAGGAATATTATATTTGGTTAATTGGATAAGTTCTAAAAAGAGACAATTGTGGGTTAAATTCCAAAAGTGACTTTTAGAAATAGGAGCATGGTACTTTAGACTTTATTTCGTTATTCCTGAGGGCTGGTAACATTTTTTATGGCATAGCCATAAGTCTTTATCTCTATTTTAGTTTCTGTATACAGTTATTTTATCCGACACAAAAACCCCCTTGATACAAATAGAATTTATTTATTTTTCAACATCTACTTCAATCTCAGTCAGGCTAGATACTAATAGCTATTTCATTGAAAAATGGTAGCAAATAAGATGTTAAAACTATCCATTCCAATTTCAATCATGGCTAGATACAGACAGCTTCTTAATAGAAGTAGCAAATAGGATGTATATATATAAATGTATTAATAAATAATAAGAAAAAAATAAATGCCTATTTACTCAATAAATATGTTTCATTTTATTTATATAATTTTAAAGGAGTGTCCCAACTAAGTCTAACTACTAAAGAATCATCTACTGCCTAAGTAAAATCAAAACCACAAATTTTCAATTCTGCAAAAGTTTATTAATTATCTTGAATACTTTTTTTAGATTATCTGTATAATCTGTAAATATTATTATCAAAAATAGAAGTAAAGTACAAATAGATAGTCTCATTATCCAACTTATATATCCTGCAACTGATTATTTTTTTTACCTATACTCCATATACATTTTAGAATTACAAACCACATAATTACAATAATTAACAAAGTAAGAAAAATATATGCAGATAACAATGACATCAAAGTGTTTGCTATAATAGGGATTGCTCTTATTTCTTTTACCAGAATTTGATTTTTCTATTGTATAAAATATGGGGTTACACTTTTGAATATACTTAATAATATATCAAAGCTTATAGCAAAACTAGTGTCTTGACACATATGCATATCATTAAGAGATATAATAGATTTTGGGTTAATTACTTTATCATAAGCTGTTATAAAAATATCAATCTTCAAAAGTGAGATATAGTCTTGAATTATTAAATCCTCAGGTGTAGAAATACTTTTATCATTATGAGTTGATATAATAATATTATTTTTTTCTACCTCATTTATATTTTTTTTACATGTAAATATTTACTAAGATTATTATTCACAAATATATTATTGTTAAGAGGTATGATTTCAAAACTAGAATTTAATATTAAACTTTATTTCTTGTTTGAATATTTTTTTCATTATCCTTATTAATTATGAGTTTTGATATATATTCCAATTTTAAACTATTCAGCTCATTAACTTTTGATACCAATTTACTCTTTATATTTGCCAATTCAGATTTGAAAAATATAATTTTAGAATCTTTTTTTAATAAATTTTTCTGAACCAAAAATGTATCCTTTTAAGCTAATATCAACTTGCCTTCTAATATCTTAATTATTGACTGAAATGATCTTATTTCTTTTAATTAAATGTCATACTTAAATTTATACTTGGCATTGAAAATCTGAAATCAGGTAAGTTGGAATATTAAAATATTTAATTTTGATCTCAATTGCTTAATTTTATTTATAAGTTGATAAACATGTTTAAAAAGTTTTTTTTATTTTTATTTGATTGATTTAAATTTTTTTGTATACTTATTATCTTTATTCAAGATAAAACATCTATTAGCAAGTTGATTACCATATTTTATAGCAATTTTTTGATCTTGATTTGCATAAACAAATTAATTTTCAAGTTTAATATAACTAGCTAAATATTGATTATATGATATGTCTCCAAGTTTTTTGCCTTTATCTATATTTGACAATGTATAAATTCAAGACATAACAAATATATCTTTTAATAAAATTAAATAAAATTAACAAAGTTGAATATATATATATATTGAGCTTGATATATTATATTGAATATATATAACAAATAAAATATATATAATAAATAGAATATATGTATCAAATAAAATATAAATATATATTAGATTAAAATATTCATATTTAATAAGAATTAGATTTGTTTATTTAATATATTATATATATATATATATATATATATATTTTTAAGTGAAACATGTGCAAGGTATGTGATCTTTATTAATATATTTATATATTCAGACAAACATCAAGTGTCTTTAAAAATTAATTGGAAATAGGTTGATATATGAATACCTATTATGTTTCTACAGCTGATTTGTAGATTAATACTGTCTAGTACCTATATTGTTATAAGACTAGTTATGCCAACTACTTATAACTCAACGATATATTTATTTACATATCTGAAGATGTGCCTATATGTCAGATGGGATTTTCTGCAATGAGGAAATCCTATTACTAGTTTAAAACCCACCTAATCTATTAAGTTCATATTGCAGAGAGCAGTGTAGTATGGAATATTATTATAGAGATTAATTCTAGTCATTCCAATCACCTATTATCACTGATCCTCAGGATGTGCCAATAGTATAGTACAGTACTACTGTTTTTACTACCTGTATAATTGACATCCTTGCTTGGATTCTGATTTAATCTTGATAATCCTCACCAGACTCACTTGGTCTTAATAATTTTTACCTGAATTGTTACCTCCTGTGGCTAATAACCTTTTGCTCTTTGAGTCTATTTAAGTTCAGGAGAATATCACTTATGGAATAGATCCTCAAGATTCAGATTGGGATAAATCAGTTTAAGATTAATTTCTTTGAGTTGTATGACAGAGTTTGCCATTATCAGTTTGGATTGAAATTTTGTAGACTTTTACTAGAGTTAAACCAAAAGCTTTTTCTTGTGCAACCTTCTGTACTTCAACCTATTTTTAGCTTGCAATCGTTGGAAAGATCAGAGGTCTTATCTTTATGCAGCCTAACTAAATTTAGATGCTATTAAGGATTATTGGTAAGAATCCTAACGATTCTCTTTGATTTTGTATTCAATTCTCAAGTTTATATTAAATTTAATAGGTGGGATATACCCTATCATCATTTTTAATAGTGTTTCAAACCTTATGCGATTCTGTTTGATTCTATTTGATTCCAATTTTCAGAACCATAATTATTGAGTACAACATATGCAGGATATCCAATAAACCTATATATAAAGGTAAATGCACTTTTTGCCTCCTGTGAGTATTGAACTAGGGACTTGTATTTGGTAACCTAGGAGCACTAACCACTGTGCTATTGACCTACAGGTTTATATTTTTCCAATATATTTTATATTTTCATTAGATATAAATATCTTATATTTTCAAAACAGTAAAAAAGAATAAAGCATTTACAAATATTACTATGATTAGAATACATATGAAATATAATGCATTTCAATTTTCTTTTAAAAATTATTCTTATATTATGTAATGTCATGATATAAGTCCAAGATATAAAAATTTAAAAGATTTAGTAGATAAGTATAAAACATCATCAAAATAGATTTATCAAATCTGAAAAGAGAAAAAAGTTAATAGAATTGCTTGGAATTAATCTATACTTCTATATATAATAATGATTCTATTTCATAAAGCAAATATAATCAAAATACTAATATATCAAATTTTGTTACAAATGTTTTTTATATAGAATTCCAGTTTTTAGATCAAAATAGTGTTCTATTGCAAAGCAATAATGTATTTGAAAAACAATTATAATAATAAGCAGACAAAAACAAAGATTTGAAGCTCTATTTCTATAGATAATACATCAAAAAGAAAAACAGATCTTGAAAAATTAAAAAAAATACTGATAAATTAGTATCTATAAATTTGTTTTTGTCTCAGTAAGTTAGAAATATTTTTCTATAAAAACTTTATTTGTATTTAAAGCCATATAAAGTCACTCTTCAGTTTTTATGAGACATTTTTTAAGTTTATTATATTTTTTACAATTTATGTATTTTTTTTTATCTCTAACAACTGTATTTTTTCTGTATTAAATATATTACATAATTTTTTATAAGTAAAAATAGGAATTGTAATAGTTTTTCTATTATATATAGTTGTGAATTCTTCTTTCACTATTGAATTCTATCCAACACAATATTGTTATTTTGTACTAAGTACTATTATAGATATATCTTTTCATATCTATTTTTTTTATAGGAATTATAGATACTTTATTTTCAAGGACTATTATAGAATCTTTTTTAGTATTTATAGTTATAGAAACATTATATAATATATCAATAGATTGGAAATCTCCAATTGTGTCAATAAGTATATGAATATTTTTCTTATTTATTTTTATTTCTAAATATTTAAAAATGTTATCTGTAAATATTGAAGAATTTGCACTAGTATCCAAAATTATATAAACTATTATTAAGTTACCTATTCTATATAAAATAATTATAATATCATTGGTTTCTATTTTGAAAAAATCAATCTCAAAAGAATTAAATCAATTTTGTGTTATTTGTGCTTTTTGATATACTTTAATAGTATAATTTAAAGAATAAAGCTCAGTATTTTCTGAAATATTTGAATAAGGTATAAAGTTATAATTTTGATTTGTATCTTTATAACTCGAAAAGTTTAGGGTTTGCTTATTAAGAAGTTTAATAAAGGATTGAAAAATAGATATTTTTTTTTTGCAACAATTTTCTATACTTTATTTCTTTCTTTGACTATATATTTTTTAATATAATATAAATCAAACTGATTTTTATTTTTATAAACAAATTATTAAAAAATATATAAAGTTCAATAAAAATTTTTCTAGGGCAATTAGATATTAATTCAGATATCATATATTTAAGAGATTCAAGAAATACTTTCCATTTCAAAGTATTAATTTTTTTTTTTTTACTGCTAAAGTGAAACCATATTCTAGTTCGCATTTTTTATTAATAGATAGGTTATTATATACAAGGTATATACAAAGTTAATCTATTCTAAATACCTATATATACTAGAATCCATCCACAGGAATAAACCATCTGGGTGCAGTCTGCCACCTAAGATTTTCTTTTACATCTTCCAGCCTCAAATTTGTAAACCTTTCAGTAAAGTTATTTAACACTATATGAATTACCCATCGGAGTACTGTGTCTCTGTCTTTTTCCAGTTTTCTTTCTAACACACATGGCCTTGGAGGATTACCATTTAGAAAAATGGATAGAACCTATGTTAAGGGATTGTTTCAATACCTTTAAACCGGGGTTGACAATCCAATCCTTTTTAGATAATGCTAGGCTTCAAGCATAAGCTGCTTATTTAAGAGGACACAACTCCTCCAAAGTCAGGCTAAGTTTTAAGGGAAGTCTTTCATTCTGGCAATCGTTACCAACTAGGTACCTTCACTACAGATAAGAATGGTGGGTATTGCTGACGAGTCGTCACTCTTGCGGAAGGGGGGATCGTGTTAGAAAGTCTTGCTAAAAAGTTTCCAGTTTGTGGTCTTCCATATTATATTTCTTTTATAGTCTCGTGGACTATAAAAAGAGGAAACGGCCTATTTTATGGAACTGGGGATTGTACCAAACTTGACAATGATCATCATAACACCAACCGGATGATCATTGCGCCACAACACATTTTTCTGAAAATCACAATCTCAACGCTTGCTGGATCAGCATGTGAAACAGCTTTTTATGAGAAACAGCACTTAACAGATTAAGGCACCAGATATCGTATTAATTATTATTTAAACGCCCTCACATGGAGTTGAACTGGTATCTTGTGATTTGACCTGTGGAGTATTAACTATTACACTACAGACCCACAGGTCT
This sequence comes from Acaulospora morrowiae, assembly GCA_910591835.1. Classification (NCBI taxonomy): domain Eukaryota; kingdom Fungi; phylum Glomeromycota; class Glomeromycetes; order Diversisporales; family Acaulosporaceae; genus Acaulospora; species Acaulospora morrowiae. Next base: position 238 of record CAJVPV010003932.1, on the reverse strand, counting down.
ATTTCAAAGTATTAATACATTTCTTAATAGGTTTTTTCTTTATAGAAATTTGACTTTTTTTTTTATATTAAAGCAATTTTATAGTTCATTATTAAAAATAGTTTCTTCTTCCTCCTCTTTGTCTTTGTATTTATTATCTTTTAATATTATTATCTTCTCTCTTTTTTTTTTTTTTTTTTTTTTTTTTGTAGGTAAACATCATTTCTTTATTTGGTTTGTATATGTCAAGGTATACATC
>CAJVPV010003931.1:0-10610 GCA_910591835.1 Acaulospora morrowiae | reverse complement strand
AAGAAAATATAAAATTTCCGTGGAACGTCTGTTTTTTGGCATTGGCAAAAGGATCAGCAGAAAGAGTTGATATTATTACTTTATTAATTATAAAATTGTTTGAAATTTATATATTGTTATACTTAATTTTTGTTTAAGATTTTCACTACTCTTATTTGATTTTTATTAGCATTTACTCTTAAAATATTATTTGTTCTAGAATAGTCTTGTATTATATATTTGTTATTGTATCTTTAATATCTATTACACTTATTGTACCTTTATCATTTCTAAAATATTTCTATTTTATTTTACCTTTACTTTCTATATTATCTTTACCAAAGTATTTATCTATGTAAATATTAACACAGTTAAATATTCTAATAAAAATAGTATCTATACTATAGTTTATATTTTTACAATAGCATATATTTATTATGTACAAAAATATTATATCTTAAATATATATATAAAGTTTCCAATTTTATCTAGAAATTGGCATACTTAAACTTTTATTTTATCAAATAAATATCTTGACCTTTATTAAAACAAATTACTATTGTCTCTTTTGTTTGATCTTATAGATCTCAAAATTGTATTAATTTTGATATGCCTTAGGAACTTTAGCATATTATATTGGTCTTTTCAAACAAAGTGTTTTCTTGTTATTAGTTCTCTGTCTTTATCTTTCTCCCAAGATAGAATAATATATAACAATATGAAAAAAATAACAATATTTTTTATATAACTTACTATTTCTATAAAAACTATTTATATGGTAAGAAAAATAAATATTAAAACTATTATACAGTATATTTGGGATAATATCAAGCAACTATAAATATCTATTTAGAATTAATGATAAGATTATTAAAATTAATTATTAAATTTTTATAACATAAGATGAAATTATATTTACTATTAATAAATTTATTTATAACAAGTAATGAAAAATCCATAATTAATTTATTATATAAACTTAAATTAAATTTGAAGTTTGATATTTCCTGCCTTGATTTTCTTGAGTTGATATTTCTTTTTGACTAATAAAGATTTGGGTTTCACTTAATTCCAGTAGTGGAAGATATGTTCACTATATTGTATTTGATTTTTAAATAAGATTATAAAACAAAAAGAAGCTTTCAAAAACTATTTTGATTTAAGTAATAATATTTGTTATAAAGAAGATTTTACTAATAAGACTTAACTACCTGCCTAATATAATTGATTGATTTGCTACTTTGATCTAAATATAAAGTATTGTTTATAATATTAATTATATAAGCAATTTGATTTTCTGCTTTGATATATTTAAATATACAGTATGTTTAATATTTTTAATTTTAAGTTTGCATTCTGAACAAAAGTAATTTAAGTATTGCTCTGAATAAAATTAATTGAAAAAAACTTGTGTTAAAAGTGTTTCTAAAAAAAGTTTGATTCTAAAAAATATTAGATTGCTATAAAAATCATTTATAGACTTCTAATTTGTTAAATGAATTTAATAAGAATTTTTAATTTTTGTGGATTTAAAGTTTTTTAAAAAGTTTTAACTATAGAAGAGCTTTTATAGATTATATAAGTCTTGATAATTTTTAAAATTTTCTTGGACCATATGGTACTGCTATCCAAATTAATATTGTTTATTTTAGAGTTTTTAATAAAGTAAAGTAAAAAAGTATTTCAATATATGGTTTTGCTTATTATAGATCCGAATTTGAGCTTGACTAATTGAAGCAAACTGACTTATAAATACCCAAACTAATAATTTATAAAATTATAGATTCATGATTAGTTTTTATCATTTTTTTTTAACTATTAAGAATTTGTCAAAAAATATCTTAATTGTTTCTAATTTTAATTATTAATGAAACTAGATATTATTGGATAATATTATAAATAATTAAAAGAATATTGGTTATAGCTATACAGTGGTACCTATCTATTTTCATATTGTTTATTTGCATATTCTATGTAAAAAACATACAAATACATATTTCTTGCTCAGTCCCAACTTATAGAACTCTTATAAAAATCTGATATATATATGTATAACCTGTCTAAATGTATATTTTTATAAAAATTTCACTATAGTTCCAATTTTATGCAAATAGACAAGTGTTACTGTACTTGGAATAAACAGAATGACTTTAGTTTTGTTGATAATAATATTACTTTTGAAGACTTAAATTGAAAAGAAATGAGAATAATTAATATTGAAAAGTTAAAAAGAAAAAAGAAAAATTGATGAAAAGTATATATTTTGTAAAAGCTTTTTTCTAAATTTGAAAAGTATTAAAAGTTTTTTCAATCAAATTATTAAGATGGAATTTTAGTTAAGAAAAATTTTGAATAGATACCTATAAGGATAAAGTAGATGTGGTTATAAAGATAATAAGATAGGAATTATTATAGCTTATGCCTAAAGAACAACCTTATATTTAATAAAAGTGTTAAATTGATTTATTAAATAATACTTTTCTTTTAAAAGAACATTTTTTTTTAAATTCTATAGTTCTTTTATAGGTTTTGATAATAATAAATCAATAGAATTTAAGACATTGCTATTATAGAAAATACAAATTGAAGAATATAATTGAATTTTGAAATTCTTTATTGTATGGGTTGTATCAAGAAGTCAATTGTTTTAATCAAACTTATTTGAATTACAGAGTAGATAAAAATATATTGCTTTTTTTTTCTGTATTGATTTGATATTTTGATAAAAATATTTTTTAAAGATAGAATAACAAGTTTGAATATTAAATTAGTTATGAAAAATGATTTTGTCTTTTTTTGAGCAAGAAAATTTTTAGGCCTCTCTTACTAGTTAGTATTAGATTAAAACATTTGAAGAAGATTTTATATAAAAATAAAAATAAGCAAAAAGTATTCAAATTTTCTAAGCATAATTTATTTAATAACTTTTTATTTAATTTTTTTTTTCTAGTTTTGATAAGTAAGTTCTTTTAAAATTTTATTAGTTGTTTCTTTGAAGGTTTTCCTGTTGAATTTTAATATATGACAAGAAAATATCTATGGTTCTGAAAATTGGAATCAAATAGAATCGAACAGAATCGCATGAGATTCGGAACACTATTAAAAATAATGGTGGGGTATACCCACCTATTAAATTTAATATTAACTTGAGAATCAAATACAGAATCGAAGAGAATCATTAGGATCCTTAAAAATATCTGAATATTTAAATATTTTATACTTTTAAAAGGTTTTAAAATTTGAATAAAGTAATTATTAAAATTGATACTGCAGAATAAGCTGTTTTTGATTAATATATTGTTAATTATTTTTGTTTTTGTTATATGTTAATCTGTTAATTTGAAAGAATTAATTTGTTATTTTTAAGAGATTTTCTATCTTATTTTTGTTATTTGTAATTAATACCAAATAATCCATATACAGTATGTTAAGATATCAGAAGCTATATACTTGATTATTTTGACATATTTGAAGAGTTTGGTAATAAGTGGATCCTAAAAAGAATTCAAGTAATTGGATATAAAGTTTTGTTTTGTTTTATTTAATTGTTAACTAGAAAGAGTTCTATTGATTCTAATAGGATATTGATTGATGTTTCTTTATTGAAAAATAGATTAATAATAAGTTATATTAATTTCTTTGAGCAATTAGTTTTTTGAAATAATTTTTGTATAGTCAAAATGGAAGCAAAATCAAAAACTTTAGCAATATTCAAGGAAGCAAACTAAAATTCTTTATTATTAATATTTGTTATTTGAATTGCTAAGTTAACAATAATTAAAGGTTTTATAGTACTTTAATCAGAAATATTAGTAAAGTTAAATAATATTTGATTGTTTTTAAAGATTTTAGTAAATCTTTTATTGATTATACTAATAAAGAGTTTTCTTATAAATTTTATTAGAAATATGGATTTTGTATTATTTAAATTGTGGCTTCAAGTTATTTTCTTAAAAATTAATATTATAATAATATTTGTTAAGTTGAAAATATTACGGTATAGTTTATATATATCTTTGTTCAGAAGTTTAATAATTTTATAACTAATTTTTAACTTTTTTAATGCTTTATTTTTTGGATTCAAGAGTTACCAGATTAATTATTAAAAATACTTCTTTATATTGTAAAAGGAACCAAAAAAATTAGATAGATTCAACATATGTCATCCTCGGGGTTTAATTGGGGCTTGAGGGATTTTTGGGATTTTTGGGATTTCTTAACATATATATAAAGAGAGGAATGTACTAGAGAAAAAGCAACAATAAAATATTGTCCTTTTACTATAAAACTCAGACTATTATCTAACACTTTCACTTACCTCGTGTCATATCTCCACGCCTCTTTCGATGTTACACGATCGGCGATCACGACATAGCGACAGACTTGCTGTTATAACCCCCAACAATATAGGTTTTAATCTATTGAAAAAGAATTGTATATTTCTTGTCAGTTAAAAAATCTATAAAGATTGAATAATTGTTGATATAAAATATTTTGAAAATAGTTAATAATAATATTTTTTATAATATTAAAATCATTTTCAATTTGGTTTTTGTGATTGTAGATTTATATAAGATCAATTTTAAATTTGATTTTGCTGAGAGTCTTGACAATATAATTTTTTGACCTAATATAGAAATTTTTTATAATGATTTCAAAATTGTGGTAATATTCTTCTAGGAGTTCTTGATAAGCTTGAACCAATATTTCTTTAATTAGCAGTCTTTTAAGTTTCTTAAACTTTTTATTAATATATCTGTACAATGATTTGTATTGATATATAAGTTTATTATATTGCTATTTAATTAAGTAAGTAGTTTGTTTTTTTTATATAGATTATGGTTTTGTTAATTTTATTGATCTGGACTTTAAAAGTTTTTTTTATTTTGATATGTTAACTTTTTCTGACAGTGTTTATTTTGGTTTTTTTAATATATTTATTTATTGAATCTTTAATAATATTATTAAATTTTTTCTAAAATAAAAAGAAAAATATATCAAGTCAAAGTTCTATATTCTTAATAAAATGATTAGATTTTTTTTAATTGTCTTGTCAATATTGAACTTGTAGATTGTTTTGATTTTCTTGAATTTAAACTAAACTAATTTGATATTGATTAATTGATAATCTATTAAAATAGTGTTATATTCATTAATCTTATATTAAATAACTTTAAGTGCTAAGTTTTTAAATATTCAGATTTGATCAATACATAATATATTTGTAAATATAAAATATATAACTACTTTTTCATCAAATTGTTAATCAATATTAATATGGTTATTAAGGTAATTATAAATAGATTGTTTGTATAGAGAAGTTGCTACTTCAATTGATAAAGTTTTTTTAATTGAAATTTCTTATAATAATATAATAAAGTTTGAATATAAAAGTTGTTTTAATTAAGGATTTTAACAATTTGATTTGATTTGATTTTTGATTCTCAGGTTTATATTAAATTTACTATATGCATTATAATTTATCATTATTTTTAATAGTGTTTCAAATCTAATATAAGTTTATACAAGTCTATTCGATTTCAATTTTCAAAACCATAGTTGCTTTGTATAATAGGAAATAAGAACTTGATAGAAGAAAGAAAAAACTTATTTGAATTTTGCAAGTTAAGTATATTTGAGAAGTTGATTAAAATGAAGAGAAGATTGTTCTTAATTTTTGAAAAAAGAAATATATTGGAAGAGACTTTTATATCTATATTACTTGAGATAAAAAAATCTAAGTTAATTGATATAATTAAGTTATTATTATTGATTAAGTTTGAATATAATAGATTTTAATTGAAAGAAAGTAAAACAGTATTTAATTAAATATAATAATTAATTGATCTTATTATTTGTAATTGGTTAGATAATAAAGGATTAAAAAGTATGATAAAATTGTTAGATAAAGAAGTAGATAAAATACTTGAATGTTTTGTTAAGCTAAATTAATACTTTGTATTTAAAAAAGAAATTTTTTTTTCTACTTGTTTTTTTATCAATTTTGATTATATTTTAAAAAACATACTTGAAATAATTTTAGCTTTTGTTAATAATATAACTTAGTATTTTTTTTTTAAAAGCTTTACTATTTAAAAAAATATTTGAAGAAAGTTTTAATAATTTAAGAATTTGTTTAACTGATTACACAATTTATTTTTGAAAAAAGAGAATTAAATAAGTAAATTGTTTTGATCCTTAATTATAAATTTGACTTGTATAATAGAAAAGTTTGATAAGCTTATATAAATAATATTTTAAATAGTGTAATAGAAAGAAATGGGATGTGATATTAGTTATGTGACCAATTGTTATAACAATGATAATTTAGCTATAATAATTAGGTAATAATAAGTGACAAAAGAAATTGATAAGAAAAATTATATAAGATAGTTTTAAAGCCTTATTATTATACTATAGCTTATTATCCTATGCCCAAGCCACCATAGCCAAATGTAAAAAATATATATATATAAAAAGAATATAAAATATAAGAAAATGAGATAGGAATTAGTAAGAAAATTATTAAAGACTTGGTCAAATAAAAACATTTCTCAAATTACCTTTTCATTTATTTACCCAGTAATGGTTATGTGAATTTCTGCCAGAGTTAGCAACTGACTTGCTGTTATATAATTACAATAGAAATAAGTCTTCTTGTAAAATAATTGGATAGAAAAGAAGTGGTAGTAATAATTAATGGTTTTATAATGATGATTTTTCTATTTTTGTTTATATAAATAACTGCAAATTGATGTTTTTTTCTTTCAATAAGAATGATATCCAATAAGAGAAGTTTATCTGTTTTGTAGTGTAATGGGAGGGTTGAAGGAGAATGAGAAACTCTGGAAGTGATTTCTTAAGTGTGATAAGTAAACATGTTGGATGATTATTAATAGAAATAAGTTTAAGAGTAAAGATTATATATATGATAAAAGTGTTATTATGTGATACACCTTGCTTGCTATTGAGATAAGTGTTTGTTGACACATAATCAGTTGAGGCTAAATCATTACGGACAAAAGAAGTGTGAGTGCTCGCAGGGATTTTATTATTATAGAGAATATTCGCATAATTAGCTGAAATATGAATAACTAACCGATTGACTTATAAAGAAAAGACTAAATAAATGCATATTATTATGAATTAAAGAAGGTCAAATATGATTAATTTAACTAGAAAAATCATGTAACCTTATTGCACGTGAATAGATCGGGAGATTATAACTGTTTCTTTGCGAACGCTTTCTTGAAAACTCCGTCGAAAGAAATTCAGATCATATAATTGAATTGGATATATCTTTAACGTTGACAAAGAAAATGGAGGTCAAAGACAGAATATCATAAATCATAAATCAATAGCGATATGGTAGAAAAAGTCCTCAAGAAATATTAGATAAGTGTTTGGCAGGAAAGATGTTAACATACAATAATATTACCATGTTCGCTCAAACACGAATAAGGATAAGGCCCAAAGCTCTCTGTATATTGGCCGAGATCAGACCCGTCTGCTTTACAGAGAATCCGATTGACATGTCCATCACGTCTAGCAATATTATCTTTGTGCGATCCCTTTCTTCCTATACAAGAATGAATTCTTTGACAGTCTGTCTGAAAACGAGATCAATGCGTACATTCGGAATCCGTTGCTTAGAAATACCTTTTTTAGAAAAAAATTAAATTGGGAGCAAGGATTCCTTAAATATTTGGTACTGAAAGGAAAATGATGTCCTAAACACTCAGCAAAAGAATCGGGATCTTCAGACATTAGAACATTGCTCTAAAGTGATCCACACAACTCTACTTTGCGCTACTTGACATCACGACATTGAGATCTGCAATCTGTAACAAAGTATTAACATATGTAGAAGTCCCAAGGCTGTATGGGAATTTTCGAAACTAGTGATAGATGCAAAACCAATTCTTCCTTGGCAGGCGAGGATCAGGAACACGATGACTTTTTACAAGCATTGAAGAAAGGTGCTTTTTGATGCATCCATTTGGGTTGTTTTTATTGTTTTCACATATAAATTGCATAAATTATTGGTGGTGCCTGCTCTTATAGGTTACGTGATAACGTGTTTACTAAGCTTCTTCGGAATAACTATATACATGTACATGTTCGGATCTTCGCAATCAGCAGTTTTTTCTTAGGCTGGGCTGGTCATGCACTAATTGCTTCTCAAAGTCTTCCTCATTTTAGTGAAAGTTTTTTGCGTGTTACACATGTTTACCTCGTATCTCTATGGTAAATCCATACTGAGACATTTTTCGGTCTGGTCGGCAGATGCTAGAAGGTGGGCAAGAAATATTGAAAATTCCTAATTAACGCATGATTTTCAAGATCGATCATCAAGTCTTCCCTAAAATATTTATAGTTTGTTAAGCAAAAGTGCGGTGTCGAATCAAAACGCGCACATGACATCAAGTGAATTAGTTAAATAAATTTGTGAGAGCATAAACAATTATTTTGGCTGAATATTGTGATAGTTAGAATTCCAAAAAAAAATAATTTATAAATACATAGTAGAATGATTTTTTTGCGCAATGAATGTTCTCACGTATCTAGAAATTTTTAAATGTATAATTAATCTATATTATTATCTTCTCGTAGTTATTTTTATTGCAACAAAACGATAACCTTTCATTAGTGTTCCTAGATGTCAAACTATCCATTTCAATTACATCTCAACAACACCAATGAACCTTTAACTAATCAATTAAAAAATCAAATCAACTATTATCCATATAGTAGAATCAATTTCTCATATCAGAGACTCGAAGAAGGTCGTCTACTGCCTTTCAGAAATGTGGGTGGTGACTCTTTGTCAAGATTATCGTACACCAACGAAAAAGTAAATGATGCAAACTTAATTTATGGCTTGGATTATGACAATAATTCAACGCCTCTGAGCCTTTTGTTGATAAAGATTTTTGTCGTCATAATCTGGATGATGTTATTCTATTGGATCATTGCATTCGGCGGCTTGAGTATATGATTTGTTAATACGTTTGGGATAGAAAGTATCAAAATTTTTTTCATTCACGTGTATTTAAAAGTTGTATATTTAAATGAGGTAACCTTTATAAGATTAGAAAAAGAAATAGATTTAATCTCTTAATTACCTTATTGTGTATAATGATACATATCGATCATCAATTTACTAAACAATTGTGGTTACTACGTGTAGTTAGGTATAAGCAATGGGCAATGCTTACACGTGAATTTCCTTAGAAATAACTATAAAAATCATTCTTTACTGGAAATTAAATTAATAAAAAAACTTAAAATCTTTCGATCAAAAAAAGGTTTATACATGTGATTACGAATAAATAACCTACTATTCTATAAAAATAAGGTTTTGTACATGTCTAATAATCTTAAAAATTATAAAATCTATTATTTTGCTATTTCTTATAATATTTAACATAAACCAATCGAATATTATATATACTGTAAGTACTGTATAACAATTTTTTTATTTTTTTTAATATAATATATTGTTTTAATATTTAATCTTTACAATATATTTAATAAGGTTTTTAATAACATTATTTTAATATTAATTGAATATTTAAAAAATTTTTTTAAAAAATTTTATTTTTTATTAAAAAGTAATGAACTATTATCAATCTTTCATTATTGATAATTTGAGAAAATACAAACTATAATTAAAAAGGTATCTGACTTTTATATTATTTCAGTGAGTTTATTGGTTGTCTAAATTAAATCTGATCAATCTATTACTTTTCTATTATATATAGTATATAAAAAGAATTTTAAACTATACTAATTATATGATTAAGAATGGATTCCTAAATTATTTAATATATAATATTTTGCAAATTAATTATATCTCTTTTAAAGAAACATAATTAATTATTTATTACTTTAATAAGAACATAATTCAAAAAACACTTGGATCAAGTAATCTAAATTACAAAAAATCTTTGTAAGTAATTTTTTTTTGATCTTATATTTAAAAAAAAATTTTTTTAATAATGAAAAATATTTAAATTATATTCTTATCTTTAATTTAAAAATCTATTTTTATTTTATTTTTTTTTTTTTATAGTGGAACGTGCGCACGGTGCGTGATCTTTTATTGATACGTTTATATATCCAGACAGACACCAAAAAAATCTATTTTTATATATAATGAATCAATTTTATAGATATATTAAAAAAATCAAAAAATTTATGTTCCAGACTTAGGGTTCCAAACTAAGTATCAAAATAATATTGTTAGGAACCTTATCAAGACCTGTAGATTTATAGTATAATAATTAATACTCTATAGGTTAGATCACAAGATACCGGTTCAATTTCAGGTAAAAGTGATTAAATAGTTAATTACTTAAACATTTTTTGATTTTAACAACTGGCGTACACCATGTTTTATTAGAAAGAATTTACGATACATGTATATTCTCTTTATGGAAACTGACTACTACCTATCTACATCTGATGAAACTACCTAGAGAAAGCTCTTATGACTTACCCACCGGTCGGCTTATTGCCCTCCATTCTTCCTATATTATCAACACCGAGGCTCTGATAGCATAGGTAGAGTGCTAATGTGCCAGGATGTGCACCTTCCAGTCCCACCCACCATCCGATGAATAGAAACT
>CAJVPV010003930.1:0-10610 GCA_910591835.1 Acaulospora morrowiae | reverse complement strand
CTTAAACCTATCGTAAAAAAACGGTTGGCGCCTTTATTTGATACCATTCCTTCTACTCAAATCAAACTTAGTTTAACTCCAAATGGTGGGTCTATGAAACCAACGGTTAGAATTTCTAAATTTTTTAATGGGAATTCTGATGAAAATGAAATTCATGTTTATGTAACCCCTCCCAATAACTAGATTTTTTTATCTACGGGCAAGTTTTTCATAATAAAACAACGACGTGTTAGGCGTGATTCAATGGTCTCATATCCCCTAATCAGTTCGTGTAACTTCCATCGTAGTATATAAACCACCGATCACCCAAAAACAGATACGATAAAATTTTTCATTTTTCACTTGCATCGCATTACCTAGCTTTTATTAGCGAGATACATAAACAAGATTTGTAAATTTCCACGTATAAAAGTAACATGTCTTCACACGCCTCTTCACCATCCTCACCTTCAAGCATATACTCTGACGAAGAAAAAATAACTCGTACCATGGGGGACGTAATAAAGGATTATGATACTGAGGAACTTATCGATTATTTGCAGAGGAATAATTTAAAACTTAATGAAACTCATTTTGAAATTTTTCGACGAGAAGAAATAGCTGGTTGTGACTTTCTTAAAACAACTAAAGAAGAATTCCGAAGTTATGGATTGAAAGCTGGTCCCGCTAAAAGACTTACAGATTTTATCGGTGAGATAACAGAACAAAAATTAAGAGGTTTCTCGTCATATAAAACCTTGGAAGAGTTGAAGGGTGTACTCCGTAAATATAAAGTTAACGGGGAGGATATCACGAGTATAAAACAATTCAATCCAGGTGAGTAATCTTTATACTTACAATATATACATCTTAATCGTACCAGCTTCCAGCTACGAAAAAATCAATGATATTTTTGTATAAGTCTATGAGGAAATCGATAATGATGACGAAGCTCTCAAGCAATGCATGAACGAAATAATACTGAGACTTTCAAATCTGGAAACGATGCAAACCAACGCCAACGAAGCCACGCGTTGTGTATTTATTACATCGATATTAAATGCGTCTCTTGCGATCGTCCGAAGGCTCACGAAAGAAGAAAAATTTATATTGCGTATCAGAAAGACGTATCTGGAGAAGAAACATCTGGACGTGTTGATTATGCAATAAAAGGGAATGAAGATCTTATGTGCATAGCCGAAGGAAAGCCTCGTAACGTCGAAATCGGTTACCTTCAGAATATTATGCAATTGGAAAGTGCATACCATACAAATAAAAAGAAACGTACAGCTGATCAGGCTTTCCGGGATGATGATTATGATTATCTTTATGGGATAGTTTCTACTGGTAAATTACAGCTTATAGTATTTTGCATTCAGAGTTGATTGATCGAAAATCATCGTTATTTTTTAGCTACGGAATGGCATTTCATCGTATTTGCAAGTGACGGTATTTATTGTACCAGTAAAAGCGAATATCAAATAAATCTCTCTAAAACGGCGCTCGAGGAGGATCTTGACTCTATTCGAAAAGGAATAAAACGAGTGCTAGGCATTATTGTTGGGTTGTTAAAGGATCGGATCAGTGTAGATAATTCCCCAGCCAGTAAGAAAGCTAGGATCAAAAAACTTACCAAAAAATAGTCTTTTTTTCTGAAAATTAATTTTATGCGTGATAGTAGAGGTGTTCCTCCGAATTATTTTTATTTTTCTTGGCATTATGATGAGCATTGTTGTGAAATTTCATCAATAAATGACAGAACATATACAATATATTACTAAACATGCAATCTACAATTGATTCATTGAAGGAATTGAATTCCAGGCTTGTATCCGAAATTGATAAACTTGATTCAGAGTTAATTATCAAATTCGTGTTAGAGCGTTCATTAGCTTAATCATCATGCTCTATTTGCGATGAAAAACATGGGAGAAAAGAATAGGGCTGTGCGGTTGCAAACATGCAAGAACATTCTGAGAACTATAAAACTAGAACAGGCGTATCGTATGACGAAAACCGGAATTCGTTAATCTGTGATGTAATATAGACATAAATATAACGTCATTCTACATATGATTCGCACTTTAAGCTTGATCGCTTGATTATCAGCACGATTTATGGCAACGACTGTATATATTTAGTAACTAGTCTGTTTGTCAGTTTGAGGTTTTTAAGCTGGCAGAAGGAACTGATTACCGATTTCGTGGTGCCTTTCAGGTAAGGAGAGAAAGAGCAGGGAAAAAAATCTTTTAAAAACGAATTCAAAAATCTTATTTTATATAGAACGAAGGGGGTATTGACACCTTGCGATCCTACAGGAAAAACAGTATTCCTAGACAAGTTTCAACCGATACCAATCATTACGTTTTACGATGCTTGGAGTCTCCTTTGGAGTTACGCGTATCGGCCCTCAAAGAAGATGACAGTAGAGGAGCAAATCAAATATCTATACGAGAGTCAGGAACGCTTAGCACAGAGTATAAAGATAGTACAGCCAGATCCAATATTGCGTCCGACAACAGTGAACCTCACATACTCAAATCAAGTATCGAAACGGAAAGGCAAAGATGTGAAATTTATGATGGGTTCGTCGATTCGTTGCCATCCAACAGTGAGGATGGAGGTGGTAAATACAAGGACGGAGAAAATACAGATATTACGTTGGGCAAAGAACGTGAAGGATGTCCTAACACTGGAACAATTGGAAAAATGCAAGCATCCTTTGGGAAACTGCTCAGAATCGGTTCCCTGGGAGGCGATGGTTGGAAAAAGATTGTCCCCGGGAAAACGTGTCGCCTTGTACACGCGGACTCTCGCTTTACCAGTAAAGGAAAATCAATTACCGAAAATCCTACAACCATGTCTCAAGTGCAATTATGTGAAGGAAAAAATGGAAGAACGTCGCGTTGCAACGATTCGCTCATCTTAGTTGATGCATTTAAAGATAATTCTCGTATTGCAACCTTGGTTAATTATGAAGTTCTTGATAGTGATCCTAAAGAACTAATTTATCATATAAGATGTGTTGCTAATTTCGGCTTTGATCATATAATTATTATCGGGGAGACAGAGTATGGAATGATCTTTTTAGACTGTTATGGTCGTGTTTTTTTATGGGAAAATGAGAGTCAAACTTTATGGCCACTTGGTGATTCTCCCGAAGAAGCATCGAAACGCATAGTTAAAGGGGTAGATCAGTTGTGTTGGTTTGAAGATAATGGAACTGTATATGAGCAGATTACGAAATGGGAAGATTATTATTAGTTACTTATTTTAGTATTTTAGTTTTATGGCTTTCTTAAATTTCTTTTCGATTTTTACACAGCCTAACAAGCGTGCTTAAAATAGTAATATAGTGTATGCGTATTTGAATAATAAAAAAATCAATTTGCAATAACTACATTCCTGCAAAACATGGTTTCAGATGTTTTGACCAAGGCTTTGATTTGTCATTAGTAACATAGAAACGTTAACATGTATCCCAGGCTAAAGCCTATATATTATTTCCCAGTGATAGTATGCTAATCTTTTGATTCCATTCTAATACAGGGCAATGTTACAATTCAGGGGGGATCCTACGTAATGAAAGGATTTCTGGTCGTGACTTTCTTAACACACCTAAAGAGGAGTTTCGCAGTTATGGGTTAAAAGCTGGCCTAGCAAAAAGACTTGCAGATTTTATCGATGAGATATCAGAAGTTTCTCGACTTATAAAACTCGAGATGAGTTAAAAGTCGTTCTTCGTAAATATAAAGTAAATGGAGAAGAAATTGCCAATATCAGACAATTTTGTCCAGGTATGAAATAATTTATTGGCCGTTCCATTTTTCTAGTCTTTATATCAACAAATAATAGTTATGTTTTTTATATTCAGTATTCGAGAAAATAGACGGTAACGATAAGGCCTTCAATCATTGCATGGACAATATAATCCTGAAATTATCGAATATTGAGACGATGACCGACGCTAACGAGGCAACACGCTGTGAATTTATTTCGGCTATCCTACATGCATCAATCGATATCGCTAAAAAACACACAACCGAAGATATTTTTATCGCTCTGCAGAAGGATATATCAGGTGAAGAATCCACAGGTCGGGTCGACTACGCAATCAAGAGCTTTGAGGATCTCCTCTGCATTACTGGAGCAAAACCACGAAATATCAGGATTGGCTACGCTCAAAATTTACTGGAAATTGAAAGTGCGTACCAGACCAATAAAAAGAAACGGACGGCAGATCAAGCATTTGGGGGTGATTATTTTGATTATCTCTATGGTATCGTATCAACAGGTACGTATTTTTTTCTTAGTAAAAATGATCGGAAAACCTAGGACCAAAAGTCCCACTTCAGATTTTTCGCTAATTGTCTGGTTTATTTTTTTAGCCATGGAATGGCATTTCATCATATACACACCCGAAGGGATATACGCTACGAGTAATAGCGAGCATCAAATAAACCTCTCCAAAACTGCGATTAAAGAAAATCTGGACGTACTTCGAAGCGGTGTAAAAAAGGTAATCGGGATAATTGTTGGGTTATTAAAGGACCGAATTAGTGTGGATAGCTCTCCAGCTAGTAAGAGAGCAAGGATCAAAAAAATTACCGAAGAATAACTGGTAGATAATTATCCCATTCACATGTAAATGTACTATTTTTATTTGTACCAATAAAGACTTTTTGCCAGCGTTAACATGATTTAACTACGTCAGTTTTACTAATACATAAGCGCATTAACAAAATCTGGTGTGGGATGCGAAGTGAGCGTGTATGCTAATATTTCTCGATCAAGTTTCATTACAACGAAGTTATCGATTTAGAATTTGAAATGCGCAGTACCATTCTTTCAGTACCAATTATACAGATAGTTCGTCATCATATATCGAAACTTCCCGCATGTACTCAATGAATTTTATATAATAAAACCCCTTTGTTGAACCAGGATTATAGGTGATCATAACTTCATCGGGATAGCATTAAATTCTTTTTTATTAAGTTAAGGAGAGGCCGTTGATCAGATTTTCGTGATGTGATCATATTAACGTAATTTCCCCCAAAAGCGTATTCCAATATCGATCCTGCAAATTATATAAAATGGTGATGTCCCTGTTAGCGAATCCTTTTATCTGCCTTGTGCAAACAAAACGAAAAAATCAAGCGAAATAACCAAACTTACTATTATTTACATCATCAATATTATCATTCCAACGAACAAATATATACCGCAAAGTGATAACAAAGTATGTTTGTTTTATTGCTCAGCTAGCTTCTTGAAACATGTCATCATGGTGCTAATCGATTCTCTCGCCTCTATAGGTGTTCCAGAATAAAGCGGACATATTAATCAATATATCGGCATTTTGAAAAAATTTTTGACGCAGTGAAATTACACACATATGGCGCAACAAAGTCTGACCTTCATTATAACGCATTAAGTAACAGATTTCTTGAATATGAGGCGGAGTGGAATATTATGAAAATTAAGTATAGCGGTAAGTGTGAATTGGAAATTTTATAACTTATTTACCTCAGTTGTTAATCTCTGGAATTTATGCTATAGATTCAAGTTCTCTTACGAAACTTAGCTAAAATCGAAACTTTTTATAAAATCTGTGTGGGTGATATGTAATATGTATGGGAAAATTTATTTTGAGTAGACAAAGATTATAGTTAGGATATAGATTAGGTGTAAAAATTATAAGAAGCGCATTAAATGGCCTAGGTCCGCGTACTCCCTCTAGTGCATAAAAAAATAAACGATAATCACGACAGTACCTAAATAAGTTTTCATAGGTACAATTGGTATCATGTGATCATAATTTTTTTGTTAATTTGATTCAAAAATTCGCGTTTTAGTTTAGTTCTAAGATGGTGCGAAAACCAAATCTTATAAAGAGGGGAAACCCAGATCCGAAAACTTTACGCAATCGCCTACTCGTGGAAATTATAAAAGAAAAGTTAGATACAAAACGTTTGATTTCCATTGATGAAAAGTCCGAAGTTGCAATATCATTTTTCGAAGAGCTTAAATTCAAGCACGACCATCGAGTCCAAGCAGAGCAAACTCTTAGAGATACTGTTGGATGCCTATTAAATTACCATGAAAGGGAAGTAAGGCAATATGTAAAACATTTGAAGGTCGATAATTTTCAGTTCCTTACCTCACCAGCATGTCATCAATACTGGGGTAAGCTTACGACTAAATACTATGCGGAGGTACAAAATATAAATTATAAATATTGTATAACTTTGAGAAATTTCGCAGTGGTTTCGTGTTTATTTCGGAAAATTTTTCTTTACTCTTTAGAAAGAGAATCTTTATCAACTTCAACATAGGGCCAATGCAGAAAAAAGAGTTATGGAATTTGATACTATCATCGGGCAAAAGTGGGTAGATGACCTTGACCATGAAATCAAGAGAAGACGCCGTGAAGTTAGTCCTCTGGAAAAATATTCAAATTATGATGTCAAAAGGTCAGCGGTAATATAAATCAATACGATTATCGATGTCTTTATTGACTTTCCATCTTGTGTCTAGCCTAGTGGAGAGTGATGTAGAGGGAGAAAATGACTATGACGAAACTGACGAAGAATTTGACAAGAGGTCCTACTCGTTGTTATAATAAATAATGTATTTATACGGTGAGATTAACTATTTTTTTCATAAGAAATTTGATAGAGGACAATATAGAAAGTGAAAGCGAAAGTGATTATACGACTGATGATGAATTCGACGAAAGGTTATTTCCTGATTTTTGAGTTATGTTTTTTTGAATTTATACTAAATTCCGTTTTAGTTATTGTACAGCTGAAGTTATAAATATTTCCAATCACGAGGAAGATAAACACAACGAATTGAAGCAATGGGCTCTTGAAAATCCAGTTCCAGACATCACAGATAAAGAAAAAGATGCAATTGATGATTTCGTATTAGATGTATTTGAGGTACGTGTGCCAACAACGATGTATTACTGGAATTGCATAACAATAAAAACATTTTGTTCTATTATCATAAGCGTAATGTGAAAAACACTATGAAGTCTATTCAAGAGAAAAAAGTTGACTTAGCTCAAAAGGATGCTGAATTTATAAAAAGAATATTGGATGCTTGGTGATATTATCAGCTGATCCTCAATTAATCTTTATTCAGTTTACTGATATTGTTCTAAATTCTTAGGGCCTATAGGTGGAAATCAGAATTTAACGAAACCATGAACGAAGCAACATATACAGCAACATGAATTGCTCCAGATTTTGAAGTATTGAAGAACAAAGAACCCAGTTTATTCATAAGTTCGTGGTGCGAAACGATACATCCATCATCAAAATGGCGAAGACAGAGCGTATACAAGTCTAATAAGAAGACTGGTCGAAAATGCGATGGAATACTTTTTGTAAATAATAGCAAGATAGAAAGATTGGTGTTTGAAAATGTATGCTCGCCAAAAAAAGAAAACCTTCCAAAATATCACAGGTACGTTAAGAGATTTGATTCCTGGAAACAACAAAATTACTTCCTAACAAATCGTATCTTGGAAATTTTTCAGAGATTTGAATAAATCATTTCGTAATGCGGTTGATACTCTTTGCAGGAAATTCTGGACTAACAGGCAAGGGGACGCAGAAATATCTAGGAAATATATCGTATTAATATATATCGTACATAGTTAAGTTTCCAAAATTGCATTACCTTCGAAAATGAATATTCGGTGCTGACTTTCAAATAACAAACTAGAAAATCAAGGTGAACTCTGGAGGGTATGCTTGGCTGGTAAAGATAAATGTCTTGCTGAAAAAATTTACTGGTTAGAGGTGCCTTGGAAATATGAGGATGACTGGACAAAGTTGGCGGATATTTGCAAGATGATGCTATTGATAGAAGTATGTACTATTATTCATTGTTACCTAAATTTAATGAGTCTTTTCTAATTACATTATTTCAGAGAATATTCAGACATAATGATGATATCTGTCATGATTACACGAAATCTGCCAAAAAAAAGAATATCGTACGTGTAACAGAATGGTTGTCACTAAATCCAATCTCTCCACAAAAAAAAATTCAGAAGAAATGATATATTTTGCGTGGAAATATAGTATGCTATTTAGAACTTTACTTTTTTTTCTTACCATTGTAATCAAACTCGCTAGACAAGGATCAGTGTTTGGAATTAGATTGAGAGCCTATGTGCCGGTCTCATAGCGCGGTCCCCTAGCCTGGTTGTTAGATAAGGATCAGTGTTTGGAAAAGATCGAGAGCCTATGTGCGCCGGTCTCATAACGCGGTCCCCTAGCATTTATTGATTACTTTCATTTTTTCTTATAAATTCCCTTTTTAGTACTTCAAATAAGAGAAAAATTAGTTTAGAAAAGTAGGAATTTATTTGTAACTGAAAATAAAATCTAGAGGATGGGTGTCGGAATAATTTTATTTTTGATAAAATGATGATCTTATTAGCGTCTTGCTGAAAGCAGTTATACAGTTACTATATTAGCTCCGCTAAATAATATATGCGATCAGGGGCTATCACGAAACGAAAGCGTTGATCAGTGGGATGATAAAAAATATAACATGTAAATTTATTTTCTGGCCACTATGTGACTGCCTTCGGAAAAGCTAATTAATCACGACCCATCACAGTATAATCAATAAAAACATTGATTTTCCTATATATGTATTTATATGAATCAGTGCACGATACGGTACATCAAGGGCTACATCACGGTTGATTACAAATGCGGTGCCTTGGGTCATTATGTAGTCGCAATTATTTTTTTTCTTGGCACATACTGTAAATAACTTCTATATCTGCACAATAAAAAGACTTTGAACATATCTGTATCTTACTTAAAACAATGGAAAATACAGGATCCAAAATCGATTCCTTGAAAGAATTAAATTCGAAGCTTTTGGCTGAGGTTTCTGAACTTAGAAAGGAGAACGCTGAGATCAAGGCTGAGAACGTGAGGCTAAAGCAGGTTATAGAAGAGAATACAAAGCGCGATGCTAGAGTTGAGGAACTAGAGCAAAAGAATATAGAGCTTGAGACCAGGCTTGCTATATTAGAACAGGGGGAAAAGAAAAAAAGTATTTCTACGGAAGATGTTTCGCAATCTCCAGTAAATTCTAACGATACTTCAAAACAGATAGTGCAACAATGTAATGAGTCAGAGACTCGTGGCTATGCCACTGATACCCCAGTATTTGATATAACCGATAATACTTTAAATTCTAACGATACCTATGAGAAGTCTAACACATCTAGCCACGAAGTGTCTGCCTCTGGCAATTCTGATATATACCAGGATTTGGTGATCCCCATATCTCCCGCAGAAATCATAACTTTAGAGGATAAGGAGATCGACAAATTTCTGGATTTAACGTATAGGGAACAGGTTAGCAATAAGGAAAAAAAACTTCTAGATCAAGAGAAAATCACAACTTCTCAGGATACTAAATC
Source organism: Acaulospora morrowiae (assembly GCA_910591835.1). NCBI lineage: Eukaryota > Fungi > Glomeromycota > Glomeromycetes > Diversisporales > Acaulosporaceae > Acaulospora > Acaulospora morrowiae. The sequence goes on along the minus strand of CAJVPV010003930.1, from coordinate 1,168 downwards.
TCCTTTGAATGTAAAAGGTGGACGGGGGTTGATTCAAGAATTATTTATTCCAGAGCCGTCTCTACAAAAATCGCAAATAATTCAAAACCACGTGATTGAAATTTCTGAGACCGGCGGTCCTGGAAAATCTGACATTGATGAAGTATGGCAACATCTAGCTCAATTATTGATAAAGCTTTCGATGCTGAAGATAGAGCAAATCGAGCTAATTAAGAAGAAATTTTATATTGGTCTCTCTGTGCAAAGGATTTTAGACTTCAATATAATGAGATTATAGTGAGTAGTGGAGGTAAAATTAGTGAAAAGAGGGCAAGAAGCTTACTGTATGATTCCATTATAAAACAGCTTTCTATTATCCATAAAAAAAGATCTCAAGAATTGGATTTACACCTTCCAGAAGTATCATGGGATGCCTTGCGTAAAAAAACTCAGAGAGCTGAGAAAATTTATATATTATTCGAAAAAATAGGCCATGATAAAATCAAATACATTAAATCATATAGTGCAAATTCCATTTCAAAGCTTACTAATGATCAAATTCAAGAGATTATAAATTATTCTTGTCAGAACGTCGATACAAATAATGCAGGACATCAAATTTCGTCCGAAAATACTGAAATTTCCAAGACCGGCGGTCCCAGAAAAATCTCATCTGAAATAGAAACAGATAGTATAACCACTTCTTCCAGCAATTCAGAAGATGAGATAATTGAGGAAGTTAAATCTTTACCAGAGACTAAGGTAAGTATATTGGATATATTATCCGCATCTCAACCCAAGAATCCAAGGAATGATCATGCTTATTTCCGTAACAAAATATTGGAGCAATATCCCAACCTATATTATGAATTTAATGATAAAAATATCGATTATTACGGAATTACTGATGAGGCATTATGCCCAATATGCAAATTAGAACATGATGAAGAGGATAGTATAGAAGGTAGATATGAAACTGGGGAATCGGAGATTCAATGCTCTGCATTATCATACTACACACCCCTCCCCTATATTACCGGAAATTTGTAATCGATAAAATAAAGTGACGATTTTTAAACTCAATTTTTTTTTATTTGTAAAAAAAAATGCAATGACATAAAAGAAAAATTTCTATTTTATAGGTCAAAAAACAAAAAAAAAAATTTTTTTTTCTAATATTTAGTATGTC